>PISX010007784.1:37304-86069 GCA_004024625.1 Mellivora capensis
ATCATCACTAGCCATCAGGGAGATTCAAATTAAAACCACATTGAGATACCACCTCACACCAGTTAGAATGGCCAAAATTAGCAAGACAGGAAACAGCGTGTGTTGGAGAGGATGTGGAGAAAGGGGAACCCTCTTACACTGTTGGTGGGAATGCAAGTTGGTGCAGCCACTCTGGAGAACAGTGTGGAGATTCCTCAAGGAGTTAAAAATAGAGCTTCCCTATGACCCTGCAATTGCACTACTGGGTATTTACCCCAAAGATACAGATGTGGTGAAAAGAAGGGCCATCTGTACCCCAATGTTTATAGCAGCAATGGCCATGGTCGCCAAACTGTGGAAAGAACCAAGATGCCCTTCTACGGATGAATGGATAAGGAAGATGTGGTCCATATACACTATGGAGTATTATGCCTCCATCAGAAACGATGAATACCCAACTTTTGTAGCAACATGGACAGGACTGGAAGAGATTATGCTGAGTGAAGTAATTCAAGCAGAGAGAGTCAATTATCATACGGTTTCACTTATTTGCGGAGCATAACAAATAACACGGAGGACATGGGGAGATGGAGAGGAGAAGGGAGTTGAGGGAAATTGGGGGGGGGAGATGAACCATGAGAGACTATGGACTCTGAAAAACAACCTGAGGGTTTTGAAGGGGCGGGGGGTGGGAGGTTGGGGGAGCCAGGTGGTAGGTATTATGGAGGGCACACATTGCATGGAGCACTGGGTGTGGTGCAAAAACTATGAATTCTGTTACAGTGAAAAGAAATTTAAAAAAAATTGCTGCAGAAAATAAAAAAAATTTTTAAAAAAGCAAACAAATTATTTAGGAAGAGCGGGCAGTTTTTCCTCAAGAGATGCTCTCAGTTTATTGCATATTTAATTCAATTAACAATCTGAAAGGCAGAGAGGGTTCTGATACTCACCTTCTAACTGACACACTAATTTTATGATTGTCCCCATTGTTTTCATGTGGATAACTATAGAGAATGTTAAATGTTTTATTTATTTATTTATTTATTTAAAGATTTTATTCATTTATTTGACAGAGATCACAAGTAGGCAGAGAGGCAGGCATCGAGAGAGGAAGGGAAGCAGGCTCCCTGCTGAGCAGAGAATCAGATGCCGGGCTTGATCCCAGAACTCTGGGATCATGACCCGAGCCAAAGACAGAGGCTTTCATCCGCTGAGCCACCCAGGCAACCGGGGAATGTTAAATGTTTTAAAGATCAAAATCTTCCTCCCATTTCCTTAAGAACATGATTTAACTCAAACAAACCAATAATAACAGAGTATCAGCTATCTATATTTTGTGGGTATTGTAGGAGCTACAAAAGTGAACACAAAATCCCTGCCTTCAGAGAGCTTATACTTTAGTAAGAGATATTTAAAAGGCATCTAGATAGCCAAAGTAGAGGGCTGCCATAAAAAAGGGAAGCAAGACAGGATGTACATACAATTTTACAGTAGTAAGACAGGATTTTTAAAAGTGAAATGACATTTGCTATGTTCTTGGTGTGTTTAGTAATATTTCAACAGAGGGTAAGTGTTAGGAAGGGGGATGGCATTTGAGGTGGATATGTAATTCTACACAAACAAGAAGATAGGGACTTGGGGATATTTGAGTTCTCAAGTTCAGTTTAATTAGAGAAGGCTTTATGATTGTATGATTCTTTATAGACCTCTGGCCCTTTTTAATGAATAGTGTAAATATATTTATGCAAATAGATTATCTTTTATCCTAATAAGAGTGAATTCTAATATCCACTGTGATTTGAACAAGAGGAAAAATATGGAATTAACAGTGATTTGCTAGCTTAAAATAAAAGATAGGAGTGCTTGGGTGGCTCAGTCAGTTAAGCATCTGCCTTTGGCTTGGGTAATGATCCTAAGGTCCTGGGATCAAGCCCCACATTGGGCTCTGTTCAGAGGGTAGCCTGCCACTCCCCCTGTTGTGCTCTCCCTCTCTGTCAAATAAATAAATAAGTAAAATCTTAAAAAAAAAAAGAGATAAACAGGTATAAGGAAAAAAGAGTTGATTGGCTCCTTCAAGGATAGAATTGGATTCAAGAACTCAAGCAGTATCATTGGGCTCTGTCTCTCTCTGTTTCTCAAACAGCCTTTCTTTGTATGGTAGAATTAATTAGACCATATCTTTCAGTTTATCAATCACAGAAAAGAGTGTCTTCCCTGACAACTCAGGAAAAAAATTCCACCAAACTCTCGGACCAGCCAATTTGCATCACAGACATGCCTTTGTCAATGTGATTCTAATTAGCTAGCCATTAATCAACATATCTTTATAAATTATTCAAATTTATTATTTAATCTTACACATTTGATTCCAAGAATTCTTTGACTAAACCAGCTGTTATTATTATTATACTTATTCCAATGTTGAAAAAATTGAGGCTTAAAAAGATGATAGATATCCTGGATGATGGAATTTATCTGAGATTTTCAAATTTGAGAAGTGAGCAGATTTGATTATTTTGGAGTATTTATATATGAGGACTGGAAGGTGCTAAGGAACTAGTGAAATATATACCAGAGAGGTAAAAAGAACATTCTAGAGCCATGGAATAAAAGGCAGAAGAGTAAACAATTTCATGACAGAAAGAGTGATAAAATGCCACATAATATTTGAAGAATAAAGCTGAAGACAAGGCTAAGAGATTTTAAATATTTATGTAAGGGAGGAAAGTTATACTGCACTGAAGACACGTTGAAGAAGATTTGGGATTTTGGAAACTGGTGTTCATGTAGCTTAAGAATTGCACTGAGAAAAGCAATGGGACTATAGTTAAAGTATAGCAGGAATGAGGAATAAAGTAAATTTTTGCTTTGCAATTAAGATTGCAGTTATCAATTTTTATAGTATATGAGCAATGAAAATAAACATAAAATGCATTAGAAATATTTTTAAAAGTAAAAGCATCCTTAGAAAAATATGTATTCAAACTGGTCTGAATTCTATGTTCAATTCAATATAAAAAATTCTGATAAGCTTATTAAAAATCCATCTCATTTCTTGATATTTGACTTCCCCCATCTGTGACAAACCACTGACCAGAAACAAATTTGAAGTCTCGTATGGTGTCAGGTCTAAATAGCAGTGACCATGTCTCCATCTATTATCATTTCCTGATTGTAACAGAACAAATAACTGTTAGAGGTTATCAAAGGTAAATTCGTTACCTTTGCTAATCTGTCACAAGCTTGGTGATTTTATCGACTTTGGTCAATAGGCTGTCTTCTCTTGAATTGCCCAGCAGTATTTCTGATGTCGGTCAGAGGCATTCGCCTAAGATTTCTAGGCTCCAACATTCTAACTAGACCTTTTACTCTTTTTTTAAGTCTCTGACATGTGCTGAGCACTCTTAATTAGTTTGAGTCCTTGGGAAGAGTAAAAGCACATTGAGCTGCATCGAGCTCCACTGTCTTTTTTGTTCTTAGTTCTGGCTTTCAGCTGCTAATAGAAGTATATTTGACTTCATAATGCATTTCCGTAGATGTTTTTTTCTTGAATAGCCAATGAAATTGTGCCTCATTGGAAGCATTTTATTCAGGGACAATTCTGAGAGGCAACACAAAGTAAAAAATGTTAGCCTCCAAGGAAAAGGAATCCAAATTTAGACACACTTTTTTATTGCCTGCTTCTATCATTTTTGTATGAGTCATTTTTTTTAATGTGCGGACTACAAAAAATAACTTATGTTGGCTAAGTGAAAATTAATGGGTAAGTGGTAAGAGCAGCAACTAATGCTATAGGCCTCAGAGTCTTCATTTCAGTGCCTTAATTTATTTAAGCAAATAGTGATATAGTGAGGTAAATTAGCGATTTTATGCTTTTATAGAATGCAGAATTTTTTTTAACAAGATCCTACCAGAGGTCACTAATCAGGTTTTAATCAAATAAAAAGTGACAGGAGCTCATAGTTCTGCCTGACTGTCCTTCATGGTTTGAAAACTTACTGACTTGGGCAGGTAATACCTAAGATAAATCTTCTCTCTGAAATCTTATGGGCAATATACTAATAATGTTGAACTTGGATTTTAGGCAGCTGTTGAGGGAGGAGAGGAGGAATATGTGGTTGTAGCATGTGTAATATAGTCAGTCTTTTATCCTATTGAGCACAGTAGCAATCTACATATAATTGATAATCCTAAAAGTTTAGGATTGGCCCTGGTGTGGCTTTAAGAATTTGGCCCTGGTGCAGCCTAGGAACTAAAAACAGGGAAATGGTTAGCATGGCAACTAAAGTAACAAGTTAGACAGTCTTTGAAAGTAACATGTCCCAATTTGGCAGCTAGAGAAAACATGTTTGTATTCTGATGGAAATAGCTACCTATAAGCTATTAACAAGAACATTTCTACACTTAGGTCAGATAGAAGCTTTTCTAAAGCATCCAATTTAATTCCACTTTTGTCTTTCTCTTGTTACCCTGGGTTTTCAAAGAACATACACAATCTTCAAAATGTATTTTTTGGACTTAGGTATTGAATGCCTCTTTACCCTACTCTTTGGTTCATACGGTATAGAACATTTAGAAGTTCTCAACAATTTATTTTGAGTGAATGAGTAAATGAGTGAATAATGAAGGGTGCCCATGAACAGAGCCGCAGCAATGGAAGGAGACTAAAGGAGGCATGGGTGGGTATACAAATCCTACCAATGGAGATCAAGGGTTAACATATTCACCTACTTTCCTACTTTTAAACTGATGACCTCATTTAATTCAAGCTTTCCTCTGGAGCAGGAATTTTTCCATGCCAACTTATAATAGACTTGAAGATCTATGCCATGTACTTAAATTTCACTTCTGCTGAGTACAAATTTGGAGGGGCTGGAGAGGGAACAAGATTTTCTTTTAACTTTCATCACAGACCAGGCACCTCCTTTCTATACTGCAATGAAGGTTGGTTTTTCTCTACTCATTGGTGTGAACACTTTAACTTTCATACTGTTTTTGTCCATTTTTAGAGAGAAGCACAAGGAAAACAGCGCTCTGTAGAAAGATGACACAAGTGGAATGCATTTAACTATAGTTATAAGTGACTTTCTTTTTCTAAAAAACATTTAATGGGAATCTACAAATACTTTTCAATTATAATGTACTTTATGAGGAAATTCTTTTACTAAGGGATTTGAGAATTCCCAATTAATAATAACCTTCATGATCTACTGAACAATTTCAAAATTCAAGGTTTTTAAGCTACATTAAAATAACATGCAAGTAAACATCCTTAGGGGAGTACGTAGGTGAACAGGAGAGAGGGTGATTTCTTTACACCCGAATCCCAGATTGAGCTATTATTTCTTGCTTTGGATCAAAAACAGGACTTTCTAGCTGCCTTTACAACTTCTGTGCTTCATACGCAGTTTCCATAGCAAGCTAGGAAATGTTCCTGTTGGAAAATATTCAATAGGGAAAGGAAAGTTTTGAGGACAGAAAAACGCATCTAACAGTGTGCCCTGAAGCCTACAGTATAATTGCTTTAAAAACCAGGGAATGGAAAACAGTTTAAGTGTTATACTGCCATACATCATACAGGGATTAAAAGTGATCATTTTTCAGACTTGCGCAGGGCAGTTTGCTTCAGGATGGCATTTTGCCACATGGTGATATATTTGCCTGCAGAGATCACGCTGAGGTAGTATAATACCCAGTTCTGCTTTGGATTTTTCCTAAAGGCAGACACAATTACTACAACAATTGTGACAAATTGCATGGTGCTCTTTCCAACAGCAAGAGATTCCCCCCAATTTTTGCAACTGTTTGAAGTGGGTTATCCATGCTGGGGTTGTTTTGTGTGTGTGTGTGCTTTGTTTAGCTTTTTTAATTATGTTATCCAAAGGAAATACTGACACCGGGATTTAACTTTGCCAATACTGGTAACAAACATTTTGTTCCATGCCCTTTAAAAATTGTAGCCAAAGCATTTTGGGTTTTAAATCATGGATCAGTTAAGGCAACAGATAACTGCTTCCCTATTTTGGTAGAAATTGAATTTTGAATTATGTTTATGTCCTAGTGATACATAAAATGGTTCACTATCTCAGTTCATTTCAGAACACCAAAAATGTTCAGTGCCTTCTATGTGCCAGAAAATGGCCTAATTGATGAAGAAACAAATGAACATATGTTTCCAGTCCTTAAGGAATTTCATATCTAGAGGGTCTTCCTGTGAATTCAACATGATCACATTATTTTCTTTCTTAATCTTTCGACAGCAATGCTCATGATTGAATCCAGACATTACCCTCTATTCTAAAATTCTCTGTTATAGTTTTGCAGCAAACTGGCAAAAATTAATGGCATTCAAGGACAGTTTTTGTATCTGAAAATACATTAAAGTGGAAAAAATGTGAGAATGACCGGTGTATTTGTCAAATGAGGAGAACATGCATCTCAATAATCCAGTTTTATTAGACTGAATACTTACTTCAAAAACTCAGAAGAATCATATAAAATGAAGTCATCTGTATGTAACAGTCATAGCTGAATATGTGAAGAGAGAATGATCTGACACTACAGAGAAGGAATTCTCTCCTCATAGATAATGAGGAGAACAGGATAATTAACATCTGGAAAAACCACAGTCAAAGGAGATTTGCAAGTCTATTGAGGTCAGAAGTGATCAGTTTTCCATAAAATGTCTAGTACTAGACTTCATGACAAACTGGGCAGGGTGACTTTTAGTCTTCATAGTCAAAGGAGCCAGAAACACCACAAAGAAAAATTCTCTGATAATTTTTTCCCCAGCTTAATATTCCCTTTGCTGACACTCTTACCCTATATTTAGATTCCAGTGCTCACTTTTAGGATGTACATCTAGAATCATTCTTCCAAATAACTTTTGGAAATATTACATAGATTCTCAGCAATTTAAACTTATTCTGTCAAAAATTCAATTCATTATGTCTCCTTTCTTTTCATGGTGCCAGTCTTTTCCCAATGTCTCAAATTCACAATTCCACACACTTCTCCTTTGTTTCCTACAGATAATACATTGCAAAATTAATTTTCATATTCTCTTTTTCCTCTCTGTTCCTCCTGCAGTCTGATTTCTTTCAGATTCTGTCAAGAATAGGCAACATAATATTGTAGGAAGACCTTAGGTTTTCAGACAGATAAACCTTGTTTAGAATACAAGTCCCTCTGTTACAGGATTCTGTAAAGTAATTTCATCTGTCTAGGCTTCAATTTTATCATCTTTAATAAGTATAAAATATAGCATAAAATGATTAAAAATTATTCTCCTAGATAGATATGCTATCATCTCACTGGTCTATGTGTTCATTCATTTATTCTTTCAAAAATATGTATCAGGTGTGTAATATAATAATTTTAAGAATGTTTGTTCTTCCAATCCATAAGCATGGAATGTCTTTTCATTTCTTTGTGTCATCTTCAGTTTTTTTCATAAGTTTCTTGTAGTTTTTAGAGTACAAATCTTTTACCTCTGGTTAGGTTTGTTTATTCCTAGGTAACTTATGTTTTTTTGTGCAATTTTAAATGGGATCAATTCCTTGATTTCTCTTTCTGTATAGAAATGCACCAGATTTCTATACATTGATTTTGTATCCTTGACTTTACTGAATTCATGTATCAGTTCTAACAATTTTTTGGAGTCTTTCAGATCTGTAAATAGTGAAAGTTTGATTTCTTCCTTGCTGATTTGGATGCAGTTTATTTATTTTTGTTGTCTGATTGCTGAGGCTAAGATTTCTAGTACTATGTTAAATAACAGTGGTGGGAGTGGACATTCCTGTTTTGTTCCTGACCGTAGAGGAAAAGTTTTCAGTTTTTCCACATTGAGGATGATGTTAACTGTGGGTCTTTTGTATATGGTCTTTATGATATTGAGGTATGTTCCTTCTATACCTACTTTGTTGAGGGTTTTTATCAAGAATGGATGCTGTACTTTGTTAAATGCTTTTTCTGCATCTATTGAGTATATCATGTGGTTCTTATCCTTTCTTTTATTAATGTGGTTTATCACATTGATTGATTTGTGAATATTGAACCACCTTGTGATATAAGAATAAATCCCACTTTATTGGGCTGAATGATTCTTTTAATGCCTGTTAGATTCAATTTGCTGGTATTTTGTTAAGAATTTTTGCATCCATGTTCATCAGAGATATTGGCTTATAATCCTCTTTTTTAGTGACATCTTTGCTTTTGGAATCAAGGCAATGCTAGCCTTGTGGAATGAGTTTGGACATTTTCCTTCCATTTCTATTTTCTGGAACAATTTGAGAAGAATAGGAATTAATTTTTCTTAAAATGATGGGTAGAATTCCCCTGGGAAGCCATCTGGTCCTGGACTTTTATTTGTTAGGAAATTTTTGATTACTGATTCAATTTCTTTTCTGGTTATCAGTCTGTTTAAGTTTTCTATTTCTTCCTGTTTCAGTTTTAGCAGTTTATATGTTTCTAGGAATTTATTTATTTCTTTGAGATTGCCCAATTGTTTGGCATATACTTTTTCATAATAGTCTCATAATTGTATTTCTGTAGTGTTGGTTGTGATCTCTCTTCTCTTATTCATGATTTTATTTATTTGGACCCTTTCTCTTTCTGTTGTCTGGCTAGGAGTTTATCAATTTTATTAAATTTTTCAAAGAACCAGCTCCTGATTTGATCAATATGTTATTTCTTATCTATATCTATCTATAGATATTTATATATATAAATATATCTATTTCATATATATGTGTGTGTGTGTATATATATGTATGTGTGTATATATATATATATATATATATACTTGTTTCTGTTCTAATCTTTATTATTTCCATTCTTCTGCTGCCTTTAGCCTTCATTTGTTCTTTTTCCAGCTCCTTTAGGTATTATGGGAGGTTGTGTATTGAGATTTTTCTTGCTTCTTGAGGTACACCTATATAGCTATATACTTCCCTCTTAGGACTGCTTTTGCTGCATCCCAGAGGTTTTGGACAGTCAAGTTTTCATTTTCATTTTCTTTCATGTATTTTTCTATTTCTTTTTTAATTTCTTGGTTGATCCATTCATTCTTTAGTAGGATGTTCTTTAACCTCCATGTATTTGTGGTCTTTCCAAATTTTTTCTTGTGGTTGACTTCAAGTTTCATCACATTGTGGTCAGAAAATATGCGTTGTATGATCTCATCTCTTTGTATTTTTTGAAGCCTAATTTGATCTATTCTGGACAATTCCATGTGCACTCGAAAAGAAAGTGTATTTTCCTGCATTAGCATGAAATGTTCTGAATATAACAGGTAAGTCCATCTGGTCCAGTTTGTCTTTCAAAGCCATTGTTTCCTTGTTGATTTTCTGCTTAAATGATCTGTCCGTTGATATAAGTGAGGTGTTAAAGTCCCCTACTATTATTGTATTATTATCAACGAGTTCCTTTATATTTGTTATTAATTATTTTATATTTTTGGATGCTCCCAATTTGGGGGCACAACTATTTAAAGTTATTAGATATTGTTGGATAGACCTTTTAATTATGATATAGTGTCCTTATTTATCTCTTTGGCTTAAAACCTAGTTTGTCTGACATACATATTGCTACTCCAGCTTTCTTTTGACATCTATTACATGACAAATGGTCGTCCATCCCCTTACTTTCAATCTGCAGGTGTTATTAGATCTAAAATGAGTTTCTTGTAGGCAGCATATAGCTGGATATTTATTTTTCTTCTCCTTCTTCTTCTTCTTCTTCTTCTTCTTCTTCTTCTTTCCTATTATTATTATTATTATTTTAGATTTTCTGTGTTCCATTTTAGTCTGTCACTTTTGGTCTTTCTTTTCCATTCAAAGAGTCCCCTTTAATATTTTTTCAGGGCTGGTCTAGTGGTCACAAACTCCTTTCCTTTGTGTTTGTCTGGAAAACTCTTTATCTCTTCTCTATTCTGAATGATAGCCTTGCTGGATAGAGTATTCTTGGCTGCATATTTTCCCCATTTAGTACATTGAATATATCATGCTACTTCTTTCTGACCTGCCGTTTCTGTGTAGAGATCATCTGCTAACCTTACTTATCTAACCTTGTAAGTTTGGGACTTCTTTTTGTCTTACTTTTAGGATTTTTTTTCTTTATCTATGTATTTTGGAAATTCAACTATGATATGTCTTGGTGTTGGTATGCTTTTGTTGATTTTGATAGTTCTCTGTGCCTCCTGGATTTGGGGATCTGTTTCCTTCCCCAGATGAAGGAAGTTCTCAGCTATAATTTCCTCAAGTAAGCCTTCTGCCTCCTTTTCCCTCTCTTCTTTTGGAAGAAGATGATCCTCCTCCTATGATACAAACATTATTAGAGTTTTTTTGGAGTCACTGAGTTCCCTAAGTCTACATTTGTGATCTAATATTTTTATTTCTCTCTTCTTTCCATAATTTTATCTTCCATTATTTTCCATAATTTTATCTTTTTTTTCATAATTTTATCTTCTGTAGTATCTATCTGTTCCTCTGCTTCTTCCATCCTTGTGGTCATTACATCCAATCAGTTTCAAATCTTGGTTCTTGCATTTTTCATTTCTGCCTAACTAGTTTTTATTTCTTTCATCTCTGTGGTAAGGGACTTCCTGGTGTCTTCTATACTTTTTCCAAGCCCAGCTAATATCCTTATGAATGTTGCTTTAATTTCTGAATCCGGCATATTACTTATATCTGTTTTGATTAGATCCCTGACCTTTTCTTATTCTTTCTTTTGGGATGAATTCCTCCATCTTTGCATTTTATCTAGATCTCTGTCTTCTTCTGTGTGTAAGGAAAACCTGTTGTTTCCTGCTCCTGAACATAATGGTTTTGTGAAGAAGAGGTCATATGATATCCAGGGCCTGGCACTTCAGGAGGTGTCTCTGCTGTATGCTGTGTGCTGCTGCTGTGTTTTGCTTATTCTTTCCCCCAAGTCAGTCTTCTGAAGAGCTTCTCCTTGCCTGCAGTGGAGAGTGTTTGGACCTTGGCCAGAGTGTGGTGGGTTTTAAGTAGCTGTGTTCTGGTCTGCTTGTTAGAAGAGACCTGGTGCTATTTCTGCTCGGGCTGAAGCTTTGCAGAACTCTTTGGTTAGTAGACATGGTTTGTGTAAGGGATATGTGCTGGTCTCCTAGGGGAAGGGGCCAACTGTGCTGATTCTCAAGCATGCTTGCCTGAGAAAAGCAGTACTTGCAGAGCGCTGGTGAGTGGGGTTTTGACCTCCTTCTCCACAGGAACACTGCTGTGCCTTCGGGGGTACCACAGCAGCCATCCCCTACAGACCTCTTAATCTCCAGTCTTTGAGCCCTACTGGTTGTAAAAACTTATGAAAATCAGCCCCCTTCATTTTCTCAGTCATTGACATTGGAAAAGTATTTTTTTGTGTGTGTGTGTGATTCCCTGTGTGCTCCTCTCTCTCTCTCTCACCCTCCTTCCCTTCTTCCTTCCCTCCCCTCTCTCTGTGACCAGGGCTCCCTTCCCTCTACCACATCTCTGATCCTTTTCTTCCCTGAACCACATCTCTGCACATCCTACCCTCCATGATGTGGCTTCTTCTCTCTCCCTAGTTGTGCATTTTGTTCTGTTAGTCTTCAGATCAATGTCTTGGGTATTCAGAATGATTTCATATTTATCAAGCTGTGTTTGAGGGATGAGGCAAGACTCAAGTCCTACTATTACTCTGCCATCTTAGCTCCTCAGACCTACTGAATTTAAATTTATGGACACAATCATCATTCTTAGTGGAAGTTATTTTGGAAGAGGACATATAAAATTGGTAGATTCTTCTGTGTGTTCTCCAATATCCATTCTTATCTTCTCCTACAGAGTAATAGAACCTCCCATTTTTATCTGTGCACTGGACTTCCAAAATTAAGCCAATATTTCTCTATTACCATCATGGTTAAATGTGTTTATATTTTTGATTTATGGATATAGATATAGATAACACAACTTCCTAGTAATGCTCTTTCTTTCTCCTATTCTTTCACCCAGTTACTGGAATGTGGATATGTTGGTAAGCTGTCTTTGTCCATGCAGATAAAGGCAACAATTTATGGATATCAGAGCAATAAGAAGGAGCATGAGTTTTGAAAACTTATCAGAAGGGTACTGCCACAACAGTTCCAACTTTTACAAGAGAAAGATAATTCACTTTTGCTTAGCCTTTTGCTAAGTTTGGATCTCTGTTGTAGCAGCTGGGCTTATATCCATACTAGCACACAGCAAATATAAAATGAGAGCAAGATGCAGAAATGAAGACAGCTTATATAGAAAATCTTTTTCCTAACAAAAGAGAAGAAAAGGGAAAGCTACCAAAGTAGCTATAAAAGAATGAGTGAAAGAGTGACTATGGTGAGGTGTGTTTGTTGCCAATGGTATGAATATGAGAATTCTGTATATGTCTAAAATCCAATGGGAAGAATCCAGGTAGAGGTTGAATATAAAATGAGAAAAGGGTATTCAATAATATTAGATTATTTTAAAAGTCCACTGGATTTATAGTACATTCATAGTAAGGGCCTTTCCTCTCTTGTAATAGGAAATAGGGAGGACAGGATGTTCACAGATATAATTTTGTATGGTTGCACTGAAAAATTCCTGTGCTATTTATTGTAGATCTTCTATAAAGACTTGAGGATTTGTTAGGAGACTTGAGATTTAAGAAGACTGCAGAGTTTGTGTTTGTATGTGTGTATGCATACATGTGTAAATTATGAGGACAAGGTAAAGGAAAGGAATAGAGTAGAATTATGGGGATGACTGAGTGGCTCAGTCAGTTAAGCATCTGCCTTTGGCTCAGATCATGATCCCAGGGTCCTGGGATCAAGTCCCATAACAGGCTCCTTGCTCAGCAAGAAGCCAGCTTCTCCCTCTGCCTGCTTCCCCTTCTGCTGCCACTACCTCTACTTGTGCTCTCTTTCTCATTTCCTGACAAATAAATAAAATCTTTAAAAAAATAGAGTAAAATTGCCAATTTGATTCCATTTGATATACTGATCTTAGGTTTATCATTGAACTTACCTACTTTCTCTAGAAGTGTTTGATTACTGGAAGGCAGGTACAGAAACAGTATATATTTGGGTTAGCCAGCAATGAACCTTTACCATATTAGTGTGATGAAAAAACAGCAGAGAAGGGGGATTTATGATGTCATTAAAAGTGCTTTTGAGATGGTAAACTCTGTTCAGGCTCAGACATGATGACTCTCCTGTGCTAGGCGGTGTCACTGGAAGGCTGGCTTCATCCTGGTGTAGTTAAAATGCAGACATCTAAGAGACTGATCAAGAGTCTGATACCTCCTCCATTATTTTCATATCTCCCTTTTCTCCATTTAAGATCCATGGTACTGTTGTTTTTTTAACCATTATAATTAATTCAAGAAAATCAGATAAAATATAGAAAGAATTCAATGTTTGTTTCTTGAATGAACGTATGAATGAATGAATACACACATATCCCACCTAATCCTCAGTGTTTTCACCTTTCATACCTAAATTTGAGAGATAAGTACCACAAAACATAAGTATAGTGGAAATAGGCATATTTAGATAAGCAGCAAAAGATTTCCACATTACGATTTCTTTAGGGGAAACACGCATGTATTTCTGATCTTTTTCATTGTGCTGTACTTAGAATTGTCATAGAGATTTTTCACCCATCTATATCTAGTATAAGTTGTTGAAACTGTATTTGGTGATTTTATTTTCTATGCTTCACTCACTACATTATATTCAGATGGTTAAAATCCACCATTGCTTTTTCCTACTTCATAATTAAAGTCAGGATTACACTTGATCATGATCAGTTAGAGGTTTGGCCTGCAGATCTTTGTCAACTTGCACTTAAGTACCAGTTACCTTCTTTCCTTTGGGAGTCATGTATTCCCTAGCATTTCTATCAGCTGTGGCATTTCCTTTGCAATGAGTCTCTGGTGTAAGCTGGCTGCATATGTTTCTTTACGTTTTCCCAGTAACTAACACACCAAAAAAACCCATCTAAATGCAGCCTCTAATTGCCATTCGATCTCTCTTTCTTGGGGAAGGGGATGTTCTTAGATATTTTCACCCAACGGAAATAAATTTTCTTTGAGCTACCTGAAATTTATGACTCATTGTTCTTTAGGATTCCAAGGGATTAGAACATTTGTATAAAAATGAAACTGAAATATAGAAGTATAACAACCAGAATTTCATATTTCAAAGTATCTACCTAGGATTTTATAACGAACCATAGGTATAAAGCACTTGACAGAATAATAAAATTAATTAACAATCTTCTGTGAACAGTAGGAGCTCTGTTAGCTCTTTCAAAACCAGTCCTTAAGATTTCCAGCTTTTGGGGAAGCCTGGGTGGCTCAGTTGGTTAAGCGACTGCCTTCGGCTCAGGTCATGATCCCAGTGTCCTGGGATCGAGTCCCACATGGGGCTCCTTGCTCGGCAGGGAGCCTGCTTCTCCCTCTGCCTCTGCCTGCCACTCTGTCTGCCTGTGCTTGCTCTCTCTCCCTCTCTGACAAATAAATAAATTAAAAAAAAAAAAAGATTTCCAGCTTTTGAATGTCAAAGCCATTGCAGAATTTAACCCCTGCCCTCAGAGATTTTAGAACATGCAAACAATTTTGAGAATCAACAATCAGAAAACAACACTTACAATATGTTTTGTGTGCTTATCAGAAGAGGGAGAACAAAAAGAATAGAAGTATGGAAGGGGGCTGGGAGGTTGGGGGAGCCTGGTGGTGGGTATTATGGAGGGCACACATTGCATGGAGCACTGGGTGTGGTGTAAAACTATGAATTCTGTTACGCTGAAAAGAAATAAAAATTTTTTAAAAATCACAAAAAAATAAAAATAAAAATAAATAAATAAATAAAATTTCTAAGCCAAAAAAAAAAAAAAAAAGAAGTATGGAACAGGGGCAGGAAGATGTAAGCCAATTGTCATTTGTAGAGTACTCTCCTTTATTTATTTATTTTTTTAAAGATTTTATTTATTTATTTGAGATAGCACGAACAAGGGAGGAGCAGAAGGAGAGGGACAAGCAGACTCTGATCTGAGTGTAGATCTGGACATAGTCAATCTCAGGACCCTGAGATCATGGCCTGAGCTGAAATCAAGAGTCAGCACTCAACCCACTGAGCCACCCAGGCACCCCTAAGCTCTCCTTTATTGTGCTAACTTCTGGTCACTTTGGATTATCAGTTTCTTTGAATGCCTCTCAGGATCTCTTCTATAGCAACACTTTATATTATGTGGTGATTATCACACTAGAAGTTGAAAAATACTATAAATCACTGTCTCCTCAGTGTTCTATATTACTTTTATGAGGCTGTGCTATTTTGGGGTGCCTGAGTGGTACAGTCAGTTAAGTGTCCAACTCTTGGTTTCAGCTCAGGTCATCTCAGGGTTGAGAGATTGAGCTCTGTATTGGGCTTTGTGCTCAGCACAAAGTCTGCTAGAGATTCCCTCTCCTTCTCCCTCTGCCCCTCCTGCTCATTCTCTCTCTCTCTCTCTCAAATAAATAAATAAATATTTTAAAAAGAGAGAGAGGTTGTGCTACTTTAATGAACACAATCTAAACTCTGGCATTGGAGGCACATAAAGTTATTGTGTTACTCTAATGATGTACTCAAAAGGGGAAACCAACGAGTAAGCCAGGCAAATTGGAGGAATAGGAGAGAAGAAAGAAGTAAACAAGTCAGAGGAAGTCAGAAAGATCAGAGGGAATAAATGGAAAGACTATGTGTAGATATATATGGGAAAAAACAATCACTGGCACCTAATACAGTGAATTGATGAATGAACAACATTCCCCCATGCCTAATTCTTCAGTTGTGATGAATATTTACTGAAATCAGTTCTCTTACCTAGGGGATATTTTCGTAACTTAGAGTGATAGTAATGGTCTGAGAAATGTGTAAGTGTTACAATAACATCAGATATGCCTAAATATTTATTTGGTATCTGTAATTACAGGATTTGTGAACACTGGAGCTTATACTAATTAGACAATTAGGATGCATCACGCTTAAGGTTATCAAATATTCTTCCTTAAACCCAATTTCCATTTTTCCAGTGTGCACGTTTTGGAATAAAATATAATAATGGGTAAAACTAGATGTATTTGGTCTGAGAATACACACATATATACATATGTAATGTCTGTCTGTGTGTGTGCGTATATACATATATATACATATATATACATATATACCTGTCTGTATATACACACACATATATGTATATGTATATATGTATATACACACACACACATATACAGACAGACATATAGACATGTATATATGACTGAGGTGTGTGAATTACCTAAGCAAATTCAATGAAATTTTAGGTCTAACAAGTAAAAAAAAGCAACAATTTAACATGCATATTACCTTCTTTAAAAAGCATTTTGAATAGTTGAATTGTATCCCTAGGTAGCTTCATTTTGGCCCATCTTAATAGTATTTAGTCTAGGTTTTCCCTTCATTTGAGGTGGCTGATCTTTGCCAATATGTACAAATCTTGCCAGATTCAGATGTAATAAAATGTTAGAACAATAGCTGCTGATGTCCATTTTATTTCTTTTATTTCTCTGGAATTTCAAAAAATACATTAGGTTCCTGGGTTTTAGTTTCTTAAAAGCTTGAAAGAAATTGAAGAAGGCACAAAAAGATGGAAGACCATTCCATGCTCACGGATCAGATGAATAAACATTGTTAAAATGTCTCTACTGCCTAGAGCAATCTATACTTTCAATGCCATTCCGATCAAAATTTCACTGGCATTTTTCAAAGAGCTAGAGCAAACAATCCTAAAATGTGTATGGAATCAGAAAAGACCCCAAATTGCTAAGGAAATTTTGAAAAAGAAAAAGAAAACTGGGGGCATCACATTGCATGATTTCAAGCTTTACTACAAAGCTGTGATTACCAATATAGCAAAGTACTGGCACAAAAACAGACACATAGACCAGTGGAACAGAGTAGAGAGCCCAGATATGGACCTGCAACTCTATGGTCAAATAATCCTTGACAAAGCAGGAAAAAATATACAGTGGAAAAAAGACAGTCTCTTCCATAAATGGTGCGGGGAAAATTGGACAGCTATATGTAGAAGAGTGAAACTCGACCATTCTCTTACACCATACACAAAGAAAAATTCGAAATGGATAAAGACCTCAACGTGGTCTGGAGGCAGGAATCCATCAGAATCCTAGAGGAGAACATAGGTAGTAATCTCTTCGACATTGGCCACAGCAACTTCTTTCAAGAAAAGTCTCCAAAGGCAAAGGAAACAAAAGCGAAAATGATTTTGGGGGACTTCATCAAGATCAAAAGCTTCTGCACAGCAAAGGAAACAGTCAACAAAACAAAGAGGCAACCCACAGAATGGGAGAAGATATTCGCAAATGACAATACAGACAAAGGGCTGATATCCGGGATATATAAAGAACTCCTCAAACTCAAAACACACGAAACAGATAATCATGTCAAAAAATGGGCAGAAGACATGAACAGACACTTCTCCAATGAAGACATACAAATGGCTGACAGACACATGAAAAAATGTTCATCATCACTAGCCATCAGGGAGATTCAAATTAAAACCACATTGAGATACCACCTTACGCCAGTTAGAATCGCCAAAATTAACAAGAGAGTAAACAACAAGTGTTGGAGAGGATGTGAAGAAAGGGGAACCCTCTTACACTGTTGGTGGGAATGCAAGCTGGTGCAGTCACTTTGGAAAACGTGTGGAGATTCCTTAAGAAATTAAAAATAGAGCTACACTATGACCCTGCAATTGCACTACTGGACATTTACCCCAAAGATACAAATGTAGTGAAAAGAAGGGCCATCTGTACTCCAGTGTTCATAGCAGCAATGGCCACAGTCACTAAACTGTGGAAAGAGCCAAGATGCTCTTCAACGGACGAATGGATAAGAAAAAAATATGGTCCATATACACTATGGAGTATTATGCCTCCATCAGACAGCATGAATACCCAACTTTTGTATCAACATGGATGGGACTGGAAGAGAATATGCTGAGTGAAATAAGTCAAGCAGAGAGAGTCAGTTATTATATGGTTTCACTTATTTGTGGAGCATAAGGAGTAACACGGAGGACATGGGGAGATGGCGAGGAGAAGGGAGTTGGGGGAAATTGGAGGGAGAGATGAACCATGAGAAACTGTGGACTCTGAAAAACAATCTGAGGGTTTTGGAGGGGCAGAGGGTGGGAAGTTGGGTGAGCCTGATGGTGGGTATTATGGAGGGCACGTATTGCATGGAGCACTGGGTGTGGTACATAAACAATGAATTCTGGAACACTGAAAAGAAATTTAAAAAATAAATAAATAAAACAATTTAAGTATTTTAAAAAAGCTATTTTAGATTAGAATTTTAAAAACTCAATTGCAATTTATATTATTATTTGCTTTATGTAATTAACATATGTGTAGCCTAGTCTCTGTCTAAAAGAGAGTCTTGAAGAAGAATGAGGAAAAAAGATCTTTAAAGTTAAATATAAGTAGGAGTGCCTGTGTGGCTCAGTTGTTTAAGTGCCTGACTCTTGATTTTGGTTCAGATCATGATCTCACAGTTGTGAGATCAAGCCTGGTGATGGGCTCCATGCTGGGCATAGAGCCTGCTTGAGATTCTCTTCCTCTCTCTTCTATCCCTCTGCCTGTCCCCTGCAACTGCTCTCTCTATAAATAAATAAATAAATAAATAAATGTAAAAATAATAGTAAAATATAAACAAATTATATATTATATATTGTAAATAAATATAAGTAAAAACTATAATTTGTACTGATTCATATCTACTTTCCTTTTTTACTTTAAATAATGTAAATGTGGGCAGTCCTTGTCTTGCTCAGTAGTGTTAACACATTATAAATGACTGTACAAGCTGAAAGAGTGCAAAGTGGTCTTAATAGCAAATGAGAAATTTATGATTGCCCTATTACCTTCAGCAGTTTTTGGCAAGAAATGAAAATGTCAGTTATAAATGTATATAGAAAATTTAAAAATAGTAAATTCACATTTTATTTTATATATTATAATTTAAAATATTAAGAACATTGAGAATTGAGATGTATTATATCTTGATAAAAAATATGTGTCAGGGGCGCCTGGGTGGCTCAGTGGGTTGAAGCCTCTGCCTTCAGCTCAGGTCATGATCTCCAGGTCCTGGGATCAAGCCCCGTGTTGGGCTCTCTGCTCAGCGGGGATCCTGCTCCCTTCCTCTTTCTCTGACTGCCTCTCTGCCTGCTTGTGATCTCTGTCAAATAAATAAATAAAATCTTTATAAAAAATATGTCAGTAAGTGTTTGAACAGTGTTTGACTCCTTCCTGTCATTATAACTTAGAGTATGGATTGAACATCCTTTCTATGCCTTGTGAAGTGACATACTTCTTTCTAAGTCTGGATCCACTTCCAACATTTTATCCTTTGTTCTTTTGAAGTCATGAAGTACCTCTGAGAATTGCTTTAATGTTAAGTTTTTGCCTGCATCGCTTCTGAGATATCTTCATCTTTTTCATCACAACCATTTTCCATAATCATTATTTCAATGTGTGCCTTCACAAAGTTCCTCTGGATGCATACCTAGTATCTCCCAAACAGCTGCAGTGTCGACATTCCCATGATCAGCTATTTCTTCTGCAACCCCTTTTATGTTTGATTTGAATTCTGAAAATTATTTGCACAATGTAGTTTCTGCTGTACTGCATGTATTTTATTCTGTTACTTACTGCCATCATACTTAAATGTTTTCCAAGGCATGCTATAAGTCATATTTTTCCAAAATTCATGTAAAGAAATTTCATGATCTTCCATTGTACCATCATTAGCCTGTCTATGACAATAGGGCTTCAAGTGTTGAAATGACTCTTTGGTCCATTAGCTGAACTGATGAAGTTGAATTTGATGGTAAAAATTAAATGTTCACATTTTTAGTCAAGTTCCAAAGAGAATCAGGGTAGCTTGGAGCATTATTCAACAGAAGTGGTACTTGAAAGGTTTTCTGATTATAATTTATAATTTGCCTGTAGTATCTCTCATCTGTAGGAGATGAAGCAACACAACTACACTCTTTGCTGTCTGTGTATGAGCTGAATAACAGATGTGCAATGACTTATTGCTGACAGCCTTTGAAAGAAGTCACATGCTTGGTTCCTGTTTGTAATGCACACTTGTTATTTATGCAGTAAGTTTATAGACTAAAAAGCTAAAAGCAAAGTTGATATTTTGTGTAATTACAATTAATATACTGTAATAATTGAAATTTGAGTTGTGTAGTTGGGGTTGCATATTGAATCACCCAAAGTGAGAACTGTCATATTGTTGCTAAATTAAATAACCTCACTAAGTATTGAAGCCAATTTTCCTAATAATATAATTGAAACACATATGATTTGATTTTGTCCAAGCCAAAGGACGTGGAATGACAAATGTTTGCTAAGCGATGAAAAACCAGTGAATTTCTAGAGGTCATTAATCATAAGCCACTCAGCAATTCTCACTGGAACCTAATTGTGTATGTGTAGTACATTCTTATTATGAATAAATGCACTTAAGAATGAATGAATAGAAGGAAAGTACTCTTTCCAGTATGTATAATGTATCCAACAAAAATACATTTAATTTACTAAAATTAGGAAATACAATCTTTCATCTTCATATAAAATTATACTTATAAAATCTATAATTACATTCATGTTATGAAGCTAACAAGATTTGATAGAATCACAATAGACACAATGAAACTAATTTTTTTTTCTTTTGAATATTCCCCAGGAAAAAGAAAACAAAGGTCATGTTTATGTGCCTTCTTTATTCCTTGGAATGTAGGTTGAACATCTCTTCTTCCCCATTTTTTTCCTTCTGAGTTTTTCTAGGAAATAAATATCCGCTAGGTTTGAGAAAAGCCACTTGTGTCTTTGACTCCATTTTTGCTTCCTGCAAGCTCAGTTAAGTCTTATGATTCTCCTTTCCAAACCATTGTATAAATCAATTGTGGTCTGGATGTGTTTATTCTAACACTACAACATTTTTGGCTTAGTGACTATTATGCATTTCTTTTTTCTCTAAAAATAAGAAAACTTGATTAAGATTTTATTGTCTTTATGTATCCCACTTTGAAAATTATAAATGACAATATCTAACAAACAAAATCAGGCAAATGAAAAATAATGAAACATAAATCCAAGAAACCACACTATGGTAAGTGAATCTTTCTCCTAAGGGGAATGTAAATAATAATTGATTTTGTGTATTATAGACAGGTGTATAGAGATAGCATTTCATGTTAAATAAGAAGCAATCTGATTAATTTGCATCAGTAAAGTAAACTCTGTCTTCAAAATTTATGGATAATTAGCAAGCAGTCATATTTTTAAAAGTGAGTACTGTGTCCTTGGCATTATCTAACATCACTTGATATTTTATTCATCATAACTTTCTTGAAGTATACAGATGACCCTTGAACAATATGGAGGTTAGGAACATTGGCCCCCTGCACAATTGAAAATTTGTGTATCACTTTTGATTCCTCCCCAAATTAGCTACCAATAGCCTACCATTGGCTTGAAGCCTTACCAACAATATAAACAGTTGATTAACACATATTTTGTATGTTATATGTATTACATATTGTATTCTTAAAGTAAGATAAGGAAAAGGAAATGTTATTAAGAAAATCATAAGGAAAAGAAAGTACATTTGAAGTGTAAAAAAAAAATCCATATAGAAGTGGATCCATGCAGTTTAAATCTCCTGTAGTTCAAGGGTCCTATATATTTTTTTTAAAGGACAAATCTATTTTTCAAGCAGATATCTAAATAACTGATCAGAAATATATCCAAAATATTTTTTTTCAAATCAAATATTCAATATTGCTCAAATAAAAGGAATTAATCCTTGTTTGTCATAGTAGAGCCTTCTTTAAAAACTCTGTATTTGTCTTTACTATTTATATTTATCAGTCTGAACTTCTTAGACAACAAAACTTGTGAAAATTGTTTCAGTGGTCCCTTCTGGTTTTCCCTCATCTGGTTTCCTTCAAATTGTGAAAAGAAACCAAAACAAAATAAAAAACAGGCAATTAATACATTAAAGGGAAGTGGAGAACAAACACTAAAACTCTAACCATAAAATAAACGTTTTTATTTATATAATTTATTGATTTTTTCTGAGTTAAATATGAGTAAATCTCAACATTTCTAATGGAGTAAATATTTTTATATTTAGGGCTTGCTGAATTCTTAAATTCTTTTTTTTTTAAAGATTCTATTTATTTATTCGACAGACAAAGATCACAAGCAGACAGAGAGAGGAGGAAGCAGGCTCCCTGAGGAGCAGAGAGCCTGTTGTGGGGCTCTATCCCAGGACCCCGGGATCATGACCTGAGCTGAAAGCAGAGACTTTAACCCACTGAGCCACCCAGGCGCCCCTGAATTCTTAAATTCTTAAATTAATTCTTATTGAGTTAGAAATTTTCCATTCCTGAAATTTTAATATCTCTGAATTCTCTTGCTTGAACTCAATTGTGCTTAAGTCTCTTGAGCTTGCAGTAATGGAGGGGCAAGAAGAAAAAGCACTGATTGAAATTATATCAAATAAAACAAGCCTCGGACCCCGATATTTCCAACATCCAGAGTGAACATATAGTCTCTCCCATTGGGAAACTTCTGAGAATCAAAGAAAGTTCTATTGTAATTACATTGGGGAAACAAGAATGAACTGGTAATGTCCTTATCTTGGCACACCTAACTGTAAATCCCTCCTCTAACTGATGAGTTCACATGGGTAGGGATCAAGCATTTGTCCATCTTTTACTATATATCTTTGAAATCTTGACTCCTAGCACATTTCAAGTATTTACTGCATTAAAACTGAAATATAAGGAAAATAGGGGTAAAGCAGGGCAGAGCAAAAATAAATAAATAAAAGGAAGCAAAATGAGAGGAAAGGAGAAAGGAAAGGAAGGAAAGGGAAGTTTAAGAATCCTTATACCATTTATTCACAAGATGAGATCTGGGATATTTGTGTTTGAAGAAGGACTAGAAATTTCAAGAAATTTGTATTCCTGCATAACCCTGTTTCCATTAAGAAACAGATTGGTATATTTTAAATATGAATACAGTGTGATGGGAAACAGGGAATGGATGAAAATCACAGCTCCCATATCACATAATTTGCTGGTGTAGTGTACTATTAGTCTGTTTTTTGTTAGTCTCTCTCCTAATTCTACCCTCATCAAAAATTCTTTATGACCAAACTATGGTTTTGCAAAATCCCATGCATAATCATGTGGTGATATATACCCCAGAGCACCTTGTAAACTGCTTTTCCTAAAAGTTTAATCTGGATCAAAATTAAATTTGTTTAATTATTTTCCTTATGAACTTCTAACATATTGTATCAAAACTCACGCTTGTATTCTTACACTACATAAATGGAAATGAAGAGACCAAGTTTCATTTTATTGAAAAGCCAAAAAAAGGTGTTGCATATTGACTTGTGAGATAGCCCTTGTAAATTCAAATCCTTAGTCTGCTGTGTTACTTTTTTCTTCTGCAGTCATAGATATATTTAGTTATTGCAACTAAGTGTATTTCATTCATTAATATTTCATTTTCAGTTATAGTGACACTCCAGTTTCACCACAGGCTTTTAGAATTACAGACAGCCATGAAATTGCATCCTACTCCAAAAAGATAAAATAGTTCCCCCATTAAGGGAAACTTGTTAAGTGTCATTTCCATAGCTTGCAAACCCCATCATTCTCATTGCATACCCAGCCATCTTCCTCCATTTCTCAGCAACAAATCATTAGCTAAGAACTGGAGTGAGACCTCATTATCACTCACACTAAACTATTTTCACAAAATGTGTTAGAAGAAATTTACTAGTCTACCCTGAAGCATTATCAAAGAATTGGTACTGAAATACATTTGTCAAGATAAAGGAACAAAGTACATTTTGTGATATGATCTCCTTCATTTTTAATCCTGTTTTGCTGGCTTCACTAACTCATAAAACTCAGTAATTGGCAGTAGTTTTCTGTCATGGACATCAATTTGCCCTGGACTTTTATAACTTTAAAACACAATACAATTTTGTGTGTGTTTTCAATATACAAAATATAAATATAAATATAAATATAAACAATCATATGTTTATTGAGTAGTCTTTTGTTACCTTTGCAAAGAAGTAGTAGAGGAAATGTTTATGGTACAGCTTAAAGTTATAGTAAAGCTATAGCTTATCTTGTAAGGGAAAACATGCTATTTCTAAAAATGAACTGCTTCCAAATTTAATTATATATAAATTAAAATTTTCTAAATAAAATAATGAACAAAAAAGTCAAAGACAAACAAGAACCCGAGAAAAATATGAAAGCTAAGTGGGTGGTGGGTATTGTGGAGGGCACGCATTGCATGGAGCACTGGGTGTGGTGTAAAACTATGAACTCTGTTACGCTGAAAAGAAATAAAAAAAAAAAGAACATATCAAATTAAAAAATAAATAAATAAATAAATAATGCAAAGTAAAATAACAAGGAGGTATTTTTATTCACCTAAGCAAAATCTTGAAATATACTTAAAATATGAAATAAGACAAAACAGGCCACTAGACATTATTAGCAAAAGTACAAATCTATACTTTTTTTTTGGAGAAATATTTGGGAAAATACAAACAAAAGCACACCTAACCTTGCTTTCTCATTAACCAAGCAAATTTACCTCAGGGCAGATAGAGATCTCTAAATTTATATATATTTGTTGAATAAATATGCCTAAACCTATATTGAAGACTATAACATAAAAATATTACCAAGTAACTGCTTGTCATAATTAAAAAGTGTTCAGAAGGAGCAAATTTATTCAATTAATGGTGGTCATTTCATTAAATAAAATGAGACAGAGCTTTTAAAATCAGATCATCTTGTATATAGTCATATGCAATTTTTTAAGAGTTGCAAATACATACATGTAATACATGCAATATGGAAGTATATCTATTACTTGTGCATGTTTTCATGTGTAGATTGTCACTACATGTTCATAATGCCCCATACTCTGGAAAGTTGGATTCACATGGAATCCTATGTTTAGAGGGGTAAGGCAAGACTGGATTACTTCGAATTATAATCTAAATATGTATTTGACAAAAATGAAAGCATAGTAAGGTAAGGAGATTTTATTAATTTTCTTCTTTCTATATGAGAATCAGTTCTTGGTTCTCAATACATTTTAAACTGTGTTGTTTTAGTTTGAAGTTAAAATGAAAAGATAAAAATGGGATAACTTTTTAAAATCTGTAATGCACATAATTATGTCATGTTTACATGATATTTATTTGACATTAAAAAATGTACAATATGGACATGCAAAAGCATTTACTTAAAACTCAAAATTGCATCAACTACTAGCCACAGAGAGAGAAATAATAATAACAACACTGTCTAGGTGACTAAGGTAATCCTTTGCAGCAATGTCTTTACTGCGTGGAATGAATAATGGGTAAACCATATCCTCACGACCTCAAACAATAAATGTAAAATCACCACCGGACGATCAGGCTTATTATCAGAGAATGTAATTAGACCTAATTACATCGCAGACTTATTTTCCCTAATTTTTCATTCTCCTGGTACTCATGCATATTGATTGCACCACATAATCGTGGGCTTACTGATTTGTTGCCTTTTAATTGGTCTCTAGTGTTTCACTGATGTGTATTTCTCTTCTTGATATCACCATGGGGCTTTTTTTAAAAATGCCTTCCTCATATCCCTTAGTACAATTGACAATCAGGAAATGTTTCTTTAATGAAAACAGAGTGAGGCAGAAGCTTTTTCAGCATGGACTATTAAATCACTTAATTAAACAGGAGAAACCCAGTAGGAAAAGTGAGATTCTGGTTATCAATTGGATAATAATAAAAGAAAATTAAGTGAAAGCTGTATAGGTAAGGATGAACCAAGGAATCTCAGTTCAGTAAGTTAACTGGGAAATGAGGGATGGTCATACAAAAAATTTTTTAATAAATTTCCTAGGTATAGTCATGGGAAGGGGGTGAAATAATGCTAGGTGTTGACATGGTTCATTTTAAAGTAGTAATACAGATATTTTTCATGATCTATACTAAAATACAAAAAGAAATTAAGAGATCCTCTTATTGAAAGGACAACTCAGAGCCAACATCTTTAGGTCATTATTATGTGTATTTTTTTTCCTAATCCATTTCCTTTATCTCAAAAGACAGTAGGGATAAATTTTCTAAATTACTTTTTTATATTTGGTCAATGTCATAAAAATATACTAATAAATCTTAAACTTTGTCATTGAAAAGTAATGAAAATTAGTCAAACTAAATTTCAAATAAAATCATATGTATATCTGAAGTCTTGTAAAATGAATTGGAAAATGTTATTTTGTAGGCAATATATGTGACTCTTAAATATCTGGAAGAATAATATTATTTTAAAAATCTAACTTATTCAGGGCGCCTGGGTGGCTCAGTGTGTTGAGCCTCTGCCTTTGGCTCAGGTCATGATCTCAGGGTCCTGGGATCAAGCCCCCCATCGGGCTCTCTGCTCAGCAGGGAGCCTACTTCCCCCCTCTCTCTCTGCCTGCCTCTCTGCTTACTTGTGATCTCTCTCTCTCTCTGTCAAATAAATAAATAAATAGAATCTTTAAAAAAAATCTAATTTATTCAATTTTTCTAAAGACATTTGTCCACATACAGGGCTAATTCCATGCCAAGATTAAAATTTTAACAGATAACATATGCATAGGCTAAAATGTATTGGGAAAAGTTTCCAGGACTTCAGTAACACTCATTGAAAAGCCATGTTTTATATAAATATTTTATCAAATAACTTTAAGTTATTGAGCAACTGAACCTGCATCATATTTCTTTTTGTGTGTAATCAATAACAAAAACAATGCTTTTCTCAAGTTGCTTAATTTGTAAATACCTTTCCCTTTCTCTACGATATTTGACTGTGATTTTTTAAAAAGATTTTATTTATTTATTTGATAGAGAGAAAGAGAGGGAGGGAACACAAGCAGGGGGAATGGGAGAGGGAGAAGCAGGCTCAATCCCAGGACCCCAGGGTCATGACGTGAGCCAAAGGCAGATGCTTAATGACTAAGCCACCCAGGTGCCCTGACTGTGATTTTTTTGACACAGAAAATGATTGATGTAATGAAGCGTGAGTCAAGATTGCTGTCTTTTTGAGGGGAAGGATTCATCTTTGTGCCCCACATCTTATTCACAAACATTTATATGATACTATGTCAGGCACTGTTTTAGGCATATAATAAATATTAACTCACTTTAGTCTTCCTGCAACTCTATGATATAAATATTATTATAATTCCTACTGTGCAGGCAAGGAAACTGAGGCAGAGTGGAAACTGAGGCAGCGTGGAAACTGTCCAAGGTTCCACAGCCAGTAAGTGGGGGTTTAAAAAACAGGGCTTGTATTTCAGATTTTATATTCTTAACCAGTATAAAATGTTTCATCCCTATAACCTCTGATATAAACACTTAAATGAGAATGTAACTGAATAAAACTTTTCAAAGTATTTAATCCAGTATGTATACAAACCCACATTGAATTCCATAATCGGTAGTTTGGGTCAACATGCTATATATGACTTGCTTAACATTAAACTGTATCAAGTCCTAATTCAGGACTAGAGTTAAGTAAAATTACTATAGGGAAACTTACTTTTAGTAACTTTAAAGTTAGTATTATAATAAGTATATCACAATATTTCACAATATAGTTTTCACAAAATACATCAATTGTGCTTGCTTCAGTGCAGTGTATATACAAAACATATCACAATACTGAACTTAGATATGTATAAATACATATAAAAAGTAAAAGTCAGTTGCCCAGTACTGCAGGGTTTTTTTATCATAAGAAATTATAATTATCTGACCAAAGACAGCTTACTTTTTTCCTGATGAAAATATTATTTAATGAAGATATTCACTGTGCTCAGTTGCACCCTCAGAATCCTTCTCAACACAAAATGTCCATCACCATTGCCAGTATATTGAAGGTGCTCCAATGAGAGAAATCAGTTTGCCATCCTTGCAATGTAATCACCAAAATAATAATTGCTTCCAATATTTAAAAAGTCCTGGTATCAACTATACTCATTTCATGGAAATCACTTTTAAGTGTTATTTTTTACATATTCTGAACATTTTAGTTAGCATTGAGATGATTCATTCTTTAAAGATTACATGCTATTTGGTATGTATATATATATATAAATAATGACTTTTATAACTCTTGTGAAATTTAATGAATAATAGCTTATTTCATTCAGTGTTTTTGCACTGAAATCTAGCTTCTCTGATAAGAGAAAACTCCACTTTCCTTTTGTTTGGAATTGCCTGTGTGCTTTTGGTCCCTTGTTTATATTCAATCTTTCCTAATCATCTATCACTATAGCATAGAATTGGTTTTTGCTTTGAAAGACAATCTGGAAATAATTCTTACAGGTGAGCCAATCTTACTAACATTCTTTTTTTCTTATTAACATTTTCGATATAATCAGTATATATGTAAATATTATTCTCACTTTCTCTGTTTTCAAATAATATTTTTTATCATGATGATGTAAGTTGTAATATTTAATAAAATTGCACTTGATCTTAGCCAAAAGGCCGAGAAGCGATATATTTAATAAAATTCCCATTTTTATTCCAGAAATTACTTTTTTACTAGCATGTAGGGTTTTTTTGCCTCTTTTTCAGATACTGTTTATTGATTCCCTACTGTGAGTAAAACAAACTAAATTTGTTAAGTCTTCATCTCTATTTCTCTTCTCCTTCACCCAGTTTGATTTAGTGAGATTATTTAATGTTTATCTTTTATATACTTAAGATTCTACTATTTGGGTTATCAGATTTAAATGATATATTCTATCTCTCACCTATTGCTCCTTACTATAGAAGTCAGTGGTTTCTATTCTATTTTCTATCATTGTTCTGTTTTCTTCCTATTAAAAAGAGATAGTTGTATTATTTCTTTCTTGTAAAAGTACATGTCATGTACTTAGCAACATTTCATCTTAATCCTTTCCTTTCTTTAGTTTTATTTCCAGATATGAATAGTAGTTTCAGTGTTGAATAAAGAGTATTCAACTTATTAAATATATTCAAGTTTCACCAGCAGTGCTGGGGTTTCCTAACTATTTCTGTTCAATCAAGCTCATCCTCTACTAGAGTGCTGTTGAATAGAACTTTCTGTGATGATGGAGGTATTCTAAATGCGTGCAATAAGTAGCACTAGTGAATGTGCCTTGAAATCTGGCTACTGTGACTGAGGCACTGAATTTTAAATGTTATTTATTTTTTAAAATATTTTATTTATTTATTGCACAGAGATCACAAGTAGGCAAAGAGGCAGGCAGAGGGAGAGAGGAGGAAGCAGGCTCCCTGCTGAGCAGAGAGCCCGATGCAGGGCTAGATCCCAGGATTCTGGGATCATGACCTGAGCCGAAGGCAGAGGCTTTAACTCACTGAGTCACCCAGGTGCCCCAAATGTTATTTAATTTTAATTAATTTTAATTTAAATGTTTGTAGCTACATGAGGCTAGTGGCTGCTGTACTTTCACAACACAGCTCTAATACTTTTTATGTTCTTATACTTTCAATATCATTTGTTTTTAACTTTTTACTTGATGGACTACTTGGCTGAATATAAAACTCCTGGCTTAAACTCTGTTTTAGTAAAACTATTGCGAAACCACCAACAGAGAGGTAAAGAAGTCAGGTTGTGGAGCTAGCAAATGTGTTCTTACTATTCATCCACAGGAAGAATCAAGTGCAGTTTTGAATTTCACGGACAGTGGCATATATTCACAATACCCCAGAGTTATAATGCCTCATAATTTTTCTTTTGTTCCAGAAGAATCTTGATCACTTAACATTCTTTAGAACATCACAGTTTTTCTTTGTATTGCAGATAGTATGCAAAGTTGAGCTGGAAATAAGTGGCACGCATGTTGAACTTTCTAATTAAATACATGCATGTTGGCGGTCAGAAAGTACACTTAGGAAAATTGAAGACTTTCCACTTCTGTGAAGTACTTTGGGATTGAATTTCTGGAACATACTGGTGGCTGTTAACTCTGGCACTGTCTCTAATTAAGAAAGAGGCACAGAGCTTCATGGGAGTCTTTGATTTTGCAGCACCATATACCATGGTTGGGAATACTGTTTCTATCACCATTCATCAGGGGACTGAGAAGATGTCCAGTTTTCAGTGAACACAGAGCAAGACAGCAAATCAAGTCTGTATGGCAAGATGCCTTACCCCTCTGGCTATATGATGCAGAAAGTCCAATGGAATAAGAGTTATCTGTGAATAATAGTTTTCCTATATGAAAATCCTACGAATTTCTGGAAAGCCTCAATAGGATCATTGAAATACTGGCACTTAGGATTCTATCGGTATTTCATGCTGTATGTTTTGTAAAAAGAGCTCCTGGTGGGAATCAAAGATTTAGGATAAGGAAACACAGAAAGAGATGTGTAGATAGGCCTATGGGACTGCCCGCAGAAGCAGTAGGTTGTATTCCTTCAGAAGGTGTCCACCATAGAAGTTCTCCAACTAGATAGATGGTATGACCTGTCAAGTGAATTTCAGCCATGACATCCCCCAGAACATTGCCTCAGATCAGAGGCCCATTTTAGGAAGGAGAAATTAAAAGAGGGACACAAAACCACATGATCCCTTATCTTATCATGTATACTATTATCCAGAACAGCCAAATAAATCCTAATGGATGATAGAATGGATAATAACATGCAGTGGAGTTGCTGAATAAACAACCAGTATGTGGTGGGTGCTGTGTTTCTAGTAGATAGAATGCTTAGTTTGAGGAACAAAGGATTGGTTACTCTTACAGACCCACTAATAATAGTGCTCTTATCTCCCCAAAATTAGGCTCTTCCAGATTTGAAGTCCTAGTTCTAGTTCTTGGGAGGATAGATAATCTTCTGCTGAACTTGAAGCTGAAATTACTTGTTTACTTTGGGTTACTCATGCCCATGGATCAAAAGAAAGGACTTGCTACATGGGTGGGAGAGATGGAGAGGGGTAATCCATTTTGATTAGCATAAAGAACTAGCTTTGCTTTTACACACTGGGGTCAGGCATGAGTATGTAAGGAAAACATAGGATTTACTGGGTGCATCTGTGTCCAGTGATAATGGTGACATAACCACAGTTCAACAAGATCAAGGCAACTAATGGCTCAAACCAGTTGAAATACTGTCTGAAGATGAGGGAAACTTAGAAATGAAGAAGTAATATTTAGAATACCATTTGTATTTGTATTAGTTCTCAGTCCTTTCTGCTTTGTTCTCCTCTCTCACTTCTGCTCATTAAATGATGAGCTCTAGTAAAGCCCTTGCACTTAACCATTTATTTTAGGAACCCAGACATAGATACAAATGAACAAAGATATTAATTGTATCAACACTCTTATTGTATGACAAATTGAAACAACTAGCAAAAGATGAATAATTGAATAAAATTTGGTATGTCCTTATTATGAAATATTATTCAACTGTTAAAAAGACTAAGTTAAATATACTTATAAACTTATATTTATAAGTATTTATAAATTATGGAGAAACATATATAATATGATTTATAAATTATGGAGAAACATACATAATATGATTCCATTTTGAAATTTTACAAGGCAGTCATTTGAAGGAATGTTTCATATGGGTACAAAGGCATGATTAGGATGATCTAGAAATTTTTCTAAATGGAATCATACTATATATGTGTGTACATATGATTGTGTAAGATTGTATGGTAATGTAGAAACATGAAGAATATTAGACAATACATTTTTAACATTGGTTATTTCAAGAGACAAAATGGGGGAGACCATTAACTATTCATCTTTGAATTTATTTTTCTGGGAAAGAAAAAGGAAGAAAATAAAGAGGAAGGAAGGAAGGAAGGAAGGAAGGAAGGAAGGAAGGAAGGAGAAGAGAGAAAGAAAGGAAGAAGGAAACAGAAAGAAAGGAAGGAAGGAAAAGGAAAAAAGGAAGGAGAGGGAAGGGAGGGAAGAAGGAAAGGATGAAGGGAGGGAAGAAAAAAAGGAAAAAAGAAAGAAACTTAGAATTTGAAAAAATAAAATAATTGTGCCATGCTGCTGATAATTTTTATAAGGTAAGACGAAGCTTCTAACATGGGATATTACAAGGCAGTCATTTAAAGGAGTGTTTCATATGGGTAAAAAGCATGATTAGAATGATCTAAAAAGAAAATGAGAAGTGAGAAATTGGAAACAATGAGTATAGTCTACTCTCTTGAGTGATTTTTCTAAATAGTTGAAATGTAATGCATATAGAAAGAGGGAAATGGATTTAAGGAAGATAGTTATTAAATTATTAAAATGAGAATTTATTTTGTATTCTCATAAGAAGAATCCTGGTGAGGTGGAATATTGATGATATGTGAGAGGGGAGAATTGCTAAGCAAATTCCTTCAGGAAGTCAGGGTATAGGATCTAGAGGAGCGGTGCTGGCCTTGATAAGAGCACGGTCAGGAGTGAAGGGAGAGAGTGGAAGCAGAGACAAATGGATTGGTATAATTGGCAGTTGCCTATATAGTTGACCCTGGACAACATGGGAATTAGGGTTGCCAACCTGCAATGCAGTAGAAAATTCACATACAACTATTGACTCCCCTACTATTGACTGGAAACCTTACATGTAGCCTAACAGTCAACACATATTTTGTATGTCCTATGTATTATATACTGTATTCTTATAATAAAGTAAGCTAAAGAAAAGAAAATGTTATTAAGAAAATCAAGGAAGAGGGGCACCTGGGTGGCTCAGGTGTGAAGCCTCTGTCTTCAGCTCAGGTCATGATCCCAGGGTCCCGAGTTGGAGCTCCACATTGGGCTCCCTGCTCGGCAGGAAGCCTGCTTTCCCTCTCCCACTCCCCCCTGTTTGTGTTCCTGCTCTTGCTGTGTCTCTCGCTATCAAATAAAAAAATAAAAATTTTAAAAAGAAAGAAAGAAAATCAAGAAAGAGGAAAAGCATTTACAGTGTGTTTATTTATATATTTATAAAACAAAAAATCCACACATAAGTGGACCCATGTAGTTTGAACCTATGTTGTTCAATGGTCAATTGTAGTCTTGTTGTCTCAGTGAAATAAAAAGTAAGGTCATCATTCAAGAGTTAGGAAAGTGGAAAGGGAGATGGAATTTTGAGGAGATAAAAGGAAATACAAAATCTGGAAGAGAGAAAGAGAGGGAGTAAATAGTGGCAACAAAAAAGGATTGCTGAGCAGTGCTCAACTTGAAGACTTTTGATTATGTTTTAACATGAGTCTAAAATCCAGATGGGTTTGTGTTTCTAGCCATAGTCATCTCTGTGGGTCTAGGCAAAGAAATTAAGATACGTTATGCAAATACACTAGAGAACATGCTAAAATACAGGCTTTTCTACACAATTAGAGCATTCAATAACCACATTTCTATTGTCTTGTTACCACTGGTTTCCGCTACCTTCTGCTATAATAATATGTATGTAGCATAGATGATGAGAGATGCCACTCCCTAGTGTAATGGATGCTGAATTTCTGAGTTTGCTTTGCTCAGGAAAGCCTTCTGTGAGGCTGGGGGATGTTTCATGGTCTTTTGTAGTTTTGTACTAGTTATAAATGATTTTGAAGCTAACTCCTTCCTAGAAGACAACTTCATAATTTTTCATCTCTCAATATATATTTCCCTATTGTAAAGTTACCTTTTGTCTTTAAGCTTTTGTAGCTCAGTGCGATGGAAAAAAACAGTTTATTTCATTCTCACTACATGAGGTTTACATTAATTAATAAAACATTTAATTAAAGCAATGTTTGGGAATTCACCATGGCATTACTAGAAACATATGCTTATTAATATAAAATGGCATCATGTACAATGTGCAGTCTTTCTTATAAATTGCTTGGCTCCAGAGAAAAATCACTTTCTCAATAACCAGTGGGATAAGGCTCTAGCACAATTATTAGAATTTTTCATTGATTTTAAATTTTGATGAAATGTGTTACATGTTACAACCAATAATTAGACTTATTTGAAGTATATGTTATAGTAGGTTCCACTTTTCTCTCTTTATATAACATAATATATATAATATATGTAGTAAAAAAGGTTTAGCCAGCACATACATCATTTTTTTTAATTTCACCATGCTACTTATAATCATTTAAAATCAAGAAAATTTGAGGAAAATTTTTTATGTAGAATTTTTTTGTTAACAAGTTTCAAGTTATTCTATTATAATAAGAGAAAGTGCTGGAGATTTTGAAATATTTAACACAATCAAAGCAGCAAAATTATGCTTCTTTATTTGAGAATTCCATATTAAGCAAGGAGTCTGCATCACAAATGGAAAACACATCACCACCACATTTAATAAGACATTTCTTTTTTTCTTTTTAAAAATTATGTTAGATACACATATAATAAAATTTACCATTTTAACCATTTTTAAGTTACAGTTCTGTGGCATTAAATGCATTCACATTTTTGTGCAATCATCACCACCATCCATCTCCAAAACCTTTTTCATCTTCTGAAACTGAAGCTCTGTACCACTTACACAGTAACTCCTCATTCTCTCCACTCCCCTCAACCCCTGGCAACTACCATTCTGTTTTTTTGTCTCTATGAATCTGACTACTCTAGGTACCTCATGTAAGTACATTACATGGTATTTAACATTTTGTGACTGGCTTATTTCATTTAACAGGATGTTTTCAAGTCCCATCCATGTTGTAGCATGTGTCAGAATTCCTTCCTTTTTAAGGCTGAAGAACAGTCCACTATGTATATACTACATTTTGTTTATTCATTCATCTCTTGATGGACGCTTGGGTTGCTTCCACTTCTGGGCTATTGTACATAATGTTGATATGAACATGGGTGTACAAATGTCTGTGCAGTTCCCTGCTTTATTATTTATTTATTTATTTATTTTTTTAGTTCCCTGCTTTAAATTCAAGTGAAATTGCTGGATCATTTGGCAATTCTGTGTTTAATTACTTGAACAACTGACGTGCCATTCTCTATAGCAACTGCAGCAGTTCACATGCAATGCCTAGGGTTCCAAATTCTCCACATCCTTGCCAATGCTTGTTAGTGTGTGTGTGTGTGTGTGTGTGTGTGTGTGTGTGTGTGTGTGTTTCATAATAGTCAGTGAAGTAGGATATCGCTGCGGTTTTTATTTGGTTTTCTCTTAATAATTAGTGATGTTAAGCATTTTCACATGTGCTTATTGGGCATTTGTATATTTTTTAGAGAAATGTCTAGCCAAGTTATTTGCCTATTTTTAAATCAATTTTTTTTGTTGTTGAGTTGGAGGAGTTCTTTATATACCCTGGGTATTAAGCCCTCCTTAGATGTATGATTTGCAAACATTTTTCTCACATTTCACTCTGTTGGTAGTGTCCCTTAATGCACAAAAGTTCCTTTTTTAAAAATATTTTTATTTATTTGTTTGACAGACAGAGAACACAAGTAGGCAGAGAGACAGGCAGAGAGAGAGAGGAGGAAACAGGCTCCCCGCTTGAGCAGAGAGCCCAATGCGGGGCTCGATCCCAGGACCCTGAGATCATGACCTGAGCCGAAGGCAGAGGCTTTAACCCACTGAGCCACCCAGGCGCCCCCACCTTTTTTTTTTTTAACAAAACAACATGTTTATGAAACTTTCTTTAAAGTGGAAAAATAATTTAAAACTCAAGTTTAAATCTAACTATTTTGTTTCTCTGCACTATTGGAATTAGAATTTAAATTAGATTAATGAATTTAAGAAAAATGATACAAGTATTATCTGTGCTTTATCATTAAAGGTTTTCTGAAGACAATAGCATCACTTAATTTTGGCCTTCTAAATGAAAATTTTTATATTTTGGATCATATTTTTTAAATAGAATTGTACTGAAATAAGAATAGAATAAGAAAAGAGAAATAAATGACTTAAGATTACAGTAGATGAAAGAATCTGTGAATTTTCACACTTGTGGTTTTAGCTTTGCTTCTTTTCCTCAGTGTGAGCACCAATGACAGTCAAAGTTTCCAAATAAAATATCAAATAATATTTATAGAAACTTAACTGTTTTCTACCCCAGGATCTTAATACTTGATCTCCAGCCAGCAACACTATTCTTTTTTTTAAATTTTTTATTTTTTATAAACATATAAAGTATTTTTATCCCCAGGGGTACATGTCTGTGAATCGCCAGGTTTACACACTTCACAGCACTAACCATAGCACATACCCTCCCCAATGTCCATTACCCCACCCCCCTTTCCCGACCCCCCTCCCCCCAGCACCCCTCAGCTTGTTTTGTGAGATTAAGAGTCACTTATGTTTTGTCTCCCTCCCAATCCCATCTTGTTTCTTTTCTTCTTTTCCTACCCTTCCAACCCCCTACGTTACATCTCCACTTCCTCATATCAGGGAGATCATATGATAGTTGTCTTTCTCCGATTGACTTATTTCACTAAGCATGATACCCTCTAGTTCCATCCACGTTGTTGCAAATGGCAAGATACACAATGGAATACTATGCAGCCATCAAAAGAAATGAAACACTATTCTTTTATAGCTTTGTATATTTGGTTCTAATACAGGATTCAGAACAGCTCCGATACTATCCTTTAGAGAGGTTTTCACTGATCTACCTGAATGAAAAAGGTAAATGAAACTTTCTACATTACTCTTTCCCCAGCCAGATTCCAATTATCTATACTTTATAACCCTGCATGTATAATTGCCTGAAATTATCTATATACATTTTTGACTTGGGCAATGTCTCCACCATGCTCCCACTAAATGTGGGCTCCATGAAGGACCTCATCTGTCTTGTTTATCTGGATACCCATTTCCTAGTAGCTGGAGTATAGTAGGTAATGAATAAAATATTTGCAGAAGAAGAAATAAAATGACAGTTGTGCCAAAAATTCTTATGAAATTGTATCCTTTTCCTCAAATTATTGAGGTCATATGACCTTGTTATTAATTACATAGTCATATATGAAACTTGATTATACATGGACTATTTTTCAGTTATTTTACAAGACCCCTGTATGGGCTTGTGCATTCATTGGTCATTACAGAAAAATACATTGTCCTCATCTTATCTTTCATAGTGGATGGATATCTTGTAATTAGTTGTATCTCAGGGTCCAGGCAAGGTATTTATTTTCTTTACATTCTTTTAGATCTCTTGCCCACAGAGCATATATCTTTCTCTTTGATAATGAGAAAAATATTTTGTAATTTTCTAAACTTTTCAGAGTTCCTTTATTTTTCTCAATCTTTAGTTCCTTAATTCAAAAATACTCAGTAGTAAATTAGTCCCTATTTCTGAGAACTGTGTATGAAACATAAATGAGACATTTAATAGCATAGTAACATTTTTCAAAATTTATGTAACACTTTTTTTAACATTAGTAGGAAACCTTATGATTTAAAGAAATGAGGTATTAATTTGAATTCTATTTTTCCAAAATCTCTTAAAAGGGCTACAGATATTAAATAATTAGCTTTTGAGTGCCACAATTATAGAAAGCTGTTACTTTTAATACATCTCACAGCATATCAATTTAAGGATAAACTCTGGCTGCTCTTGCTTCATCTGCTTAGACAGTATTAAATTTTTTTTTTCATTTTCTTGTTAGGAAACACCTCAGGTTCTTCTTCTTCTTCTTTTTTTTTTAAGTACTCTTTCATTTTAGGAGAATGGTACATTGGAGACAATCTTACCCATCTTGAAATACTAAATACCAGAGTGATTATTGAACGATAGAGTGTTCCCATTACTTTTTGTCTTGCAGACAGTTTTTTTGTGTCATTAATTTTTTAGTGCCAACAGAGTATTGCAATATTCTAAAATGCAACCTCTTTCCCAATGAATCTCATAAATCTCACAGCCACTGTGGTTGGAAAGCAAGGGGCTTTTATAATGGCAGATATCCCTGGCCCAAAGACAAATATCTTCGGTAGGATTTGTTTTCGCTGTTGTGATTATATAAAGGAGACACTTCAGGAACAAGTGGATAATATAGCATGATGGGCTATGGAAAAATGGTCAGCAAAACTTGGTTCTGATTGGAGCTAAGTTACTTGCTTGCCGCATGATTTGGAAATATCAACTTCTTCCAGTAAAATTTGGAAATTTTGCTGATAGTATGTTCTAATTTGTATAATGAAATTAATACATCAATATGCTATGATTTTTTTCAAAAAGGATGAACATTTTCTCTAAAAGAAAACCATGACTTTCTAGAAAGATTCTTGCTGAATAAGTTTGATATTTCTCATTCAAGCGGAACAATCCTATCTTTTTTTTTTTTAAGATTTTATTTATTTATTTGAGAGCGAGACAGCACTAGCAGGGGAAATGGCAGAGAGAGAGGGAAAAGCAGGCTCCCCACTGAGCAGAGAGCCCTTTGTAGGGTTCGGTGGGGCTTGATCCCAGAACCTTGGGATCATGACCTGAGCCAAAGGCAGGTGCTTAAATGACTGAGCCATACAGGTGCCCCCAAAACAATCCTGTCTTGTTTTCTAGTTAATTTTTTTGAGAAGATAGAGTAATTACCAAGGTGACGTTCTAGTTTGGGACACTCAAAATTAGGTCTCCTCAGTCGATAATATTTCAGATATTCAACATGGAAAGCACTAGTTTGATGTGCTCCATATATAGATGCCTAAAGATTGAAAAAATATTTTCTACCTCAAACAAAAGTTTTCACAAATGAAAGTTAGTGTCCTTATTAAAGTATCCTGGGAAAGTGGTCTCAGGGGGATCTGCCAAAAATGGTTGATAATAGCTAATATTACACTAACTCACTATGTGATTTCCAAGTGTAGGAGGTAAGAAGTAACATTTTCAGTACAGATATGTGTCCACCACCATTTTTGTAATGCCTGAAACCATTCAGGCAGGTAGTATGTAAGTAGATGATATTCACTAAGGTCTTGAAACAATTTATGAAAGCAGTCAAGAAGTAATGGATTTACTAGGTAATCTTTTCAGGATAAATAATAAATGTTATATCATTTAACTCACAAATCACTTAGTTCTTTATCCTTTTAATTCAGAATATAAGATACCTATTTGATAAATGTTTTAATTTAACTTCAACTAAGCAACAAATAGGTACTATTCACCTTAGGTAGACATTATGTCAACTGATAATTTTCTCTTTAATACTATTTCAAACTACTAAATGAATTAAATCCTTAAAATAATGTCATTACATTAAACACATGTAATTACTCAAGTTGTACTTCTTCAGTTATATTCTTTTGCCTATAAATGAAATATTTGTCATCCATATTATGTCAACCTGAAGAAATTAAAATGATCTATTGTATACTTTCTGCTAACTTTTTAAATGATGGTTATTTTTTAGAATCCCTAGCTCAAATTTATCCTTTCATATATATTTAAATTTATTTCCAATTGTGAAAGGATAACTAACTTTATTATATATCTTTTAAAATTGAAAATAACCGGGTGGCTCAGTTGGTTAGGCGGCTGCCTTAGGCTCAGGTCATGATCCCAGCGGCCTAGGATCGAGTCCCACATCGGGCTCCTTGCTCGGCAGGGAGCCTGCTTCTCCCTCTGCCTCTGCCTGCCACTCTGCCTGTGCGCGCTTGCTCTCTCTCCCTCTGTCTCTCTCTCTCTCTCTAGAAAAAAAAAAAAAAAATTGAAAATAACCAACACAGTTTTTTGGTGTGGTATATGATAAGGTCTTAAGGTAACTTTATCTTACCTTATCAGTATATGTAAAGCTTTTTATATTTTGTCTTTACCATGTATGTATATGCTTACATGTATATCAATTAAAAAGGTGATCTTTTTTGTCACTTGTTCTATATTTAAGACGTTGTACAAACATTGAAAATTTATAAAGAATTTTGAAGAAATTTAATTTTATTTCTACTAAAAACCAAAAGGATATTCTTTGTATTCTATGAATTTTTAAGAATGACAAAAAAGATGATAATTGATTACTTCTTGTTTTCCCACAAGAGAAAAGTTTTAAGTTATAATATGCATAACTTCCAATTATATACTTATACCTGTATAAGTATATATATGTAATGTGTTATTTTGTGCTCAATTTTGGCACGAATAGATATTAAATGGTAATTGGGAGTTCTTTCCAATATTTGACATAAATCTCCCACCAAGGAATATAATAATAGTAACTGATGATTGAATTTTAAAATTGTTAGTATTATAAAAAATACATCTGTCCCTTATGCTTTATGTTTTTTTAAATAAAAGTAAAAGATAAACCTTAAAGGAAGATCAAAGTGCAAGAAGACAAAATTAGAAGAAAAACCCCTGTAACTGAGGTAGCAAGCACTCAGTAGGTAAACACTACTGGAAATCTTTAATTCTTTCTTAAGAATTAGGCTGCCAAGAGGCACCTGGGTGGCTCAGTCTGTTGAAAGTGGAACTCTTGGTTTCATCTCAGGTCATGATGTCTTCATGGGTCTTGGGATTGAGCCTCCTATCAGGCTCTGTGCTCAGCAGGGAGTTTGTTTGATGATTCTTACGCTCTGCTCCTCCCCCTACTCACTTGCATGCTCTTTCTCTAAGTTTTCTTTAATTTTTAAAGTTTTCTTTAATTTCTTTTAAACATTTTTGTGGTTTTCAGAATGTTCTACATTTTGCTTTTTAAATTTATTCCCGAATATTTTATTCTTTTTGATGCTGTTATAAATGAAATTGTTTTCTTAATTTTATTTTATTTGTTCATTGCTAGTGCACAGAAATATATTGCTTCCCAAAACTGATCTACAGATTCAAGGCAATTCCTAACAACATCCCAGATGACTTTCTTTTACATCATTTGGAAATACAAGAGAACCAGAATAACCAAAACAATTTTTAAAGAAAATCAAAGTTAGAAGACTCACACTTCCTAATTTCAAAACTTACTACAAACTTCAGTAATCAAAACAGGATAGTATTAGCCTAAGAATAGACATACAGATCAATGGAACTGAATTGAGAGAAATAAACCTCACATTTATGGTCAACTGATTTTTGACTGGAGTACCAAGACAATGAAGAAAGAGTAATCTTTTGGGAATACTTGAATGGCTCAGTACTTAAGCAGCGAACTCTTGGTTTGACTTAGGTCATGATCTCATGAATTTCAAGACTAAGCCCTGCATTGGGCTCCACACTCAGGAGTCTGCTTGAAGATTTTCTCCCTCTGCCCCTTCCCTCACCCACTTCCTCTCTCACTCTCTTTCTCTGTCTCTCTAAAATAAATAAATAAATCTTCTAAAAAAAATTAGGCTGCCAGATTAATTAGTGAGTTATAAACATTATTGGAGTATAATGAAAAGTAAGTGTCAAAGAAGTAATCCAACCATGTAGAATAGGAAAAGCTTTTTACCTGTTCTGTAGGCACTAATGTGTGAAGTACAAGAAATTTGTCTCTGGCAAACTTAGACTTAAAACTACTCTGTGCCTATGAACATTTAGTTTCTTATAATAACATTATGCCCCTCCCTGCCTTTCTATTAAATATAATCTTTTTTTTAAATTAACATATAATGTGTTTTTTTCAGGGGTACCGGTCTGTATTTGTCAGTCTTACACAATTCACAGCACTCATCATAGCACATACCCTCCCCAGTGTCCATCACCCAGCCACCCTATCCCTCCCACCTCCATCCACTCCAGCAACTCTCTTATGGTATGTCTCCCTCTCTGGTTTCATCTTACTTCATTTTTCCCTCCCTTCTCCTATGATCTTCTGTCTTGATTCTCAAATTCCTCATGTAAGTGAGATCATATGATAATTACCTTTCTCTGACTGACTTATTTCACTTAGCGTAATACCCTCTAGTTCCATCCACATCATTACAAATGGCAAGATTTCAGGGTTTTTTGATGGCTGCATATTATTCCATTGTGTGTGTGTGTGTGTGTGTATACACATACACCACATCTTCTTTATTGATTCATCTGTTGATGGACATGTAGGCTCTTTCCATAGTTTGGCTATTGTGGACATTGCTGCTATAAACATTGGGGTGCATGTGCCCCCTCAGATCACTAGGTTTGTATCTTTGGGGCAAATAACCAGTAGTGCAATTGCTGTATCATAGGGTATCTCTATTTTCAACTTTTTGAGGAACATCCATACTGTTTTCCAAAGTGGCTGCGTCAGCTAGCATTCCCACCAATAGTATAGGAGGGTTCCCCTTTATCTGCATCCTCGCCCCACCTGTCATTTCCTGACTTGTTAATTGTAGCCATTCTGACTGGTGTGAGGTGATATCTCACTGTGATTTTGATTTGTATTTCCCGGATGCCAAGTGATGTGGAGCATTTTTTAATATGTCTGTTGGCCATTTGTTAGGTCTTTGGAAAAATGTCTTCTGCCCAACTTTTTGATTGGATTATTTGTTCTTTGGGTATTGAGTTTGATAAGTTCTTTATAGATTTTGGATACTGGCCTTTATCTGATATGTCATATCAAATATATTATTTTAAAACTGTGTTTTTAACCCCCTCATTAGCCTTCATGTTGCCAAAGTCACTGGTCACTTGGCTGCCCTCATATTCCATCTCTCAGCCCAGATGGCCACTGCTTCCCTGAAACATTTACCATTCTTGGATTCCACAAATATGTCCCTGATTTACTTGAATTGTTGGCACTTCCTCAGCAATTGCCTTTCCTGAATCTTCCTGTTATGACTGACCTTAAATGTTAAGTTAAACCACAGTTTGATTTTTAACCTTTTCTTTACTTATATCATTTTTCTGGTGATTATGGCTTTAAGATTATCTGTATTTATCTGACTCATAATTGTCTGCATCCATCACTTGCCTCCCTCAAGTTTCAGACTCAAAATATCCATCTTCCTTCTATACATCTCATTATCTTAATAATGGTCCCTTCATTTACTATATTGAACATAGGAATCTTAACTTAACCCATTAACTTAACCCATTATGTGTTTGGGATCAAACACATAACTATACCCTATTCCTGGTCTTCCCCATCATGATAAATGGAACTATCTATAAGATTAGATTAAAAAATCCAATAGTGTTCTTTGATTTAACTCTTCCTTCTTCCCTGAATCCAGTTAATTAATTGGTGAATCCTATTGACTTGATTTCCAAAATAAGTCTTAAATAAGTTTCTCTCCAACCCCACTGTCAACCTCATGTTCCGTCATTGATTAGTAAATAAATAAATAAATAAATCTGAAATTGCCATCTTACACTTGCACCTCCCCACACTTGCCCCCTTCAATTCATTCTTCAAAGAACAGACAAAATAATTTTTTAAAATAAGTTAATCAAATCACTCTTGCTTCAAGACATCCTCTTATACTTAGAATAAAATCCAGACTCCATACCATGACACATAATATTCTACACACCTAGTACTTGCATATCTATTTAATATTATCTTCCAGACCTCTCCCTCTTCTCTCCACCTTCAAACCACACTGGCTTTCTTTCTGTTCCTTAAACATTCTAAGCTTGTTTCTATCTCTGTACCTTTGCACTTATTGTTTGTTCCTCCTGGAACTGTCTTATTTAGACTTCTCACATTCAGTTTTCAGTCTGATTTCGATTTCAGCCTGATTTCACCATCCCAGAGAACCTTGGCCTGATTTGCCCATGCTAACCACAGTTTCACTCTACACCCACCAGCAGTGAAGGGACCTGTCTGTGTAACTCATTGCTTAGCATGGTGTCTGGCATCTAATTATTACTCAGTAAACATTGTTTGATTGATTCAATAAAGATCAGTAAATGAAACGTCTCAGAAAGTGTCAGGACTGTATTCACACTGAAATATAAGCAACTGGTTTAAAAAAACCATTTGTAACCTATTATTAAATTCTTAAGTGTAAGAAATAAAGCTTATTTTAAAAAGTTACTATTAGGATAAATTTAAGGCACCCTTAATTAGACAGTAGGAGGATTTGAGGAGAATATCGTAGACTATGCTGGGTACTTCATGTAATACACATAAGTTATTCCTTCTAAACTTATCTATTTAAAAAACCCAAAGAAATTACACTTGTATTTTCCATCATTTTCATTTTCCAATTTGCTTCACTTTTAATTCATTAAATTGAAGTAAAATGTACATCAAAGAAAACAGCCTATAATGCCAACACAAAAATTCAGAAATGTTTGCATCTGCATGCTTTGTAAACATACTTTAAATATATACTACTCAGGTATAGAAGTTACAACAGCTAAGCATGAATTATGGAGTTATAATTCCACTGATGAAATCTCAAGGCACAAAACCATGGGTCATATCCTACTATAGATTTAATATGAAACTCTTTTCATAGTTAGGGAGTTCCACTTGAAAATTGAGAAGACAGGTTGTGAATTAATAGTCATAAAATGCATTGTTCTATGAACCCCATATTGAATTAATAAAAGAAATATGAATCAGGCTCATGAGAGAGAGGAAGGTATATTTTCTGGCTTAGTGAAAGAGTGTACCAGAATCATTTTTTAGAATTAGAAATAAATGCTGTAATTTTTTTCAGGCTATAATAACTGTTTTCATTTTCTTTTCTTTTTTCTTTTTTTTTTTTTTTTACTCAAATAAGTGAAACCTGTGCAGATAAAATATTTTGTTGTTGGGAATTCTAGGAAGTGGGATGCTGGCACAGAGATAGATGGACAATCTGTTTTATTATTGAAATCATTGTGCTGTGCCACATGCACATACTTTTTAAAACTTAACTTTTGATTTTTTTTGTAGTGTCTACAAAGTGACACTTTTTGTTTTGTTTTGTTTTGGATCTCTGTTTCATTTAATATTCATTTTTTAAAATGTAAATTCAATTAATTAACATAATGTATTATTGGTTTCTGGGGTAGAGGTCAGTTATTCATCAGTCTTATATAATACTCATTATATAATGCTCATTACTTCATATGCCTTCCTTAACATCTATCACCTAGTTACCCCTCCCTCCATCCCCTTTCCCCATCAACTCTCAGCTTTTTTCCTATGATTTAGAGTTTCTTATACTTTGTCTCCCTCTCTGATTTCATTTGTTTTATTTTTCCCTCTCTTCCCCTGTGATCCCCCATTTTGTTTCTTAAATTCCACATGTGAGATCATATGATAATTGCCTTTCTCTGATTGACTTATTTCACTTAGCATCATACCCTCTAGTTCCATCCTCATCATTGCAAATGGCAAGATTTCATTTTTGATTGCTGAATAGTATTCCACTGTGTGTATGTGTATGCATATATACATTATATATATATATATATATATATATATATATATATATATATATATTTGTGTGTGTTTGTATATATATGTGTGTGTTTGTGTGTGTGTATGTGTGTCTATATATAATAGGCATTTGGGCTCTTTCTGTAGTTTGGCTATTGTGGAAATTTCTGCTATAAACACTGGGATGCAGGTGCCCCTTCACATTTGTATCTTTTGGTTAAATATGCAGTAGTGCAATTGCTAGGTCAGAGTGTAGCTCTATTTTCACACTTTTGAGGAACCTCCATACTGTTTTCCAGAGTGACTGCACCAGCTTGCATTCCCACCAGCAGTGTAGGAGGGACTTTCTCCACATCCTCACCAACATGTTTTTTTCCTGACTTGTTAATTTTAGCCATTTTGACTGGTGTGAAGTGGTATCTCATTGTGGTTTTGATTTGTATTTCCCTGATGGCCAAATGATGTGGAGCATTTTTTCATGTGTTTGTTGCCCATTTGGTTGTCTTCTTTGCAGAAATGTCTGTTCATGTCTTCTACTCATTTCTTGATTGGATTATTTGTTCTTTGGGTGTTGAGTTTGGTAAGTTCTTTATAGATTTTGGGTAGTAGCATTTTCTCTAACATGTATTTTGCAAATATCTTCTCCTATCCTGTCGATTATCTTTTGGTTTTGTTGACTGTTTCATTGCTGCACAAAAGGTTTTTATTTTGATGAAGTTCCAGTAGTTCATTTTTGCCTTTGGAAATGTGTCTAGCAAGAAGTTGCTGCAGCCGAGGTCACAGAGGTTGCTACATGTGTTCTCCTTTAGAATTTTGATAGATTCCTGTCTCATTGAGGTCTTTCATCCATTTTGAATCTATTTTGGCGTGTGGTATAAGGAAATGGTCCAGTTTCATTCCTCTGCATGTGGATGTCCAATTTTCTCAACGCCATTTGTTGAAGAGACTGTCTTTTTTGCACTGAATATTCTTTCCTGCTTTGTCAAAGACTAGTTGACCATAGAGTTGAGGATCCATTTCTGGGTTCTCTATTCTGGTCCATTGATCTGTCTGTGTGTGTGTGTGTGTGTGCGCGCGCGCGCATGCGCGCGCACGCGCACGCACGCACACATCAGTACCATATTGTCTTGATGATTACAGCTTTGTAATAGAACTTGAAGTCTGGAATTGTGATGCCACCAGCTTTGGTTTTCTTTTTCAACATTTCTTTGGCTATTCCAGGTCTTTTCTGGTTCCATACAAATCTTAGGATTATTTGTTCCAATTCCATGAAAAATGTCAATGGTATTTTGATAAAGATTGCATTGAATGTGTGGATTGCTCTAGGACACATAGACATTTTAACAATATTTGTTCTTCCAATCTATGACATTGGATTTTTCCATTTCTTTATGTCTTCCTCTATTTCTTTCAGGAGTATTCTATAGTTTTCTCAGTACATATCCTTTGCCTCTTTGGTTAGGTTTATTCCTAGGTATCTTATGGTTTTGGGTGCAATTATAAATGGAATTGACTCTCTAATTTCTCTTTATTCTGTCTCATTGTTGGTGTGTAGAAATGCAACTGATTTCTGTGCATTTATTTTATATCCTGTCACTTTTCTGAATTCCTGTATGAGTTCTAGCAATTTTGGGGTGAAGTCTTTTTGGGTTTTCAGTGTACAGTTATCATGTCATCTGCAGAGAGGGACAGTTTGACTACTTCTTTTCTGATTAAGATGCCTTTTAATTCTTTTTGTTGTCTGATTGCAGAGGCTAGGACTTCTAGTACCATGTTGAAGAGCAGTGGTAATAGTGGACATCCCTGCTATTTTCCCAACCTTAGGGGAAAAAGCTCTCAGTTTTTCTTTATTGAGAATGATACAATCGCCTTTTATAGATGGCTTTTATGATGTTAAAGTGTGTTCTCTCCATCCCTACACTGTGAAGAGTTTCATTTTATTTTACTTTTTTAAGATTTTATTTGACAGAGAGAGAGAGAGCCAGAGAGGGAACACAAGCAGGTGCAGTGGGAGAAGGAGAAGAAGGCTTCCCACAGAGCAGGGAGCCTGATATGGGGCTCCATCCCAGACCCTGAGATCATAACCCAAGCCAAAGGCAGGTGCTTAATGACTGAGGCACTCAAGTGCCCCCACTGTGAAGAGTTTTAATCAAGAAAGAATGTTGTACTTTGTTAAAGGCTTTTTTCTGCATTTGTTGAGAGGATCATATGGTTTTAGTCCTTTCTTTTATTTATATAGTGTATTACATTGACTGATCTGTGGATGTTGACCCATCCTTGGAGCCCCAGAAATATATCCCACTTGGTCGTGCTGAATAATTCTTTTAATGTACTGTTGGACCTTATTGGCTAGTATTTTGGTGAGAATTTTTGCATCCATGTTCTGTAATTCTTCTTTTTGGTGCTGTCTTTGTCTGGTTTTGGGATCAAGGTAATTCTGGCTTCATAGAAAGAGTTTGAAGGTTTTCCATCCATTCCATTTTTTGAAACAGCTTCAGAATAATAGGTAATCATTTTTCTTGAAATGTTTGGTAGAATTCCCCTCGGAAGCCATCGGCCCTGGACTCTTGTTTGTTGGGAGATTTTTGATGACTGCTTCAGTTTCTTTGCTGGTTTTGGGTCTGTTCAGGTTTTCCATTTCTTCCTGTTTCAGTTTTGGTAGTTTATACATCTCTAGGAATGCATCCATGTCTTCCAGATTGCCTAATTTATTGGCATATAGTTGCTCATAATATGTTCTTGAATTGTTTATATCTCTGGTGTGTTTGTTGTGATCTCTCCTCTTTCATTCATGATTTTATTTATTTGGGTCCTTTTTTCTTTTTGATAAATCTGGCTAAACTTTCATCAATCTTTTAATTCTTTCAAAGAACCAACTCCTAATTTCATTGATCTGTTCTACTGTTCTTTGGTTTTTATTTCATTGATTCTTGCTCTAATGTTTATTATTTCTCTTCTCCTGTTGAATTTAGACTTTATTTGCACTTCTTCCTACAGCTCCTTTAGGTGTAAGGTTAGGTTGTGTATTTGAGACCTTTCTTGTTTCTTGAGAAAGGCTTGTATAGCTGTATACTTCCCTAGGACTGCCTTGACTACATCCCAAAGGTTTTGAAGTTATGTTTTAATTTTCATTTGTTTCCATGTTTTTTTTTAATTCTTTAATTTCCTGGTTGACCCATTTATTCTTTAGTAGGATGCTCTTTAACCTCCATGTATTTGAGTTCTTTCCAAATTTCGTCTTGTCTGTACTGTCATTTGCAAATATCATCTCCCATTCCGTGGGTTGCCTCTTTGTTTTGTTGACTGTCTCCTTTGCTGTGCAGAAGCTTTTGATCTTGATGAAGTCCCAAAAGTTCATTTTTGCTTTTGTTTCCTTTGCCTTTGGTGACATATCTTGAAAGAAGTTGCTGTGGCTGATATCAAAGAGGTTACTGCCTA
>PISX010007785.1:0-86628 GCA_004024625.1 Mellivora capensis
AAAAAAATGATAATGGTCACGGCCCACGGTATTGATTTCATGGCCTACAAATGGGCTGGAAGCTCCAGTTTGAGAAATTGCTGCAGACCACCTTTTCCTTGCTGGGCCTGGGTTCCAGGCTCTGACGTCTGGCAACTTTTGTGTTCCTCGGGCCCTTTCCTCCTAGGACTCTTGGCGGTGGGGCAGACATCCGGGCTAGGAAACCCCATGAGCAGAAGTTTGCCTGAGCTCCAAACTTGGCTTATTTTCAAAGGATTTATGGTTTTTGGCTTTTTCTGACTTTCTGAACAACTATCCAAAGACAAAAAAAGGCAGTTTCCTTTGGCTCTGCGGAGAGGGAGGAGCAAGGGAAAAAACATTCAGGGGCATCAGCTGGTTTTTATTTTATGTTCTAACTCAAACCAGCTTCCTGTTTGCAGGGAGGTTTGGGGCTGAATTCCACTTTCAAAGGATCCGAGAGAATCCAAAGCTCCTGCGAGGCCTCCAACATCTAGGCTTATTTTGAAAGGGCCCAGCATGATGGAAATTATAAATGGACTCTCTCCCCGTCATAACCTCCATATCCTCTTCTTCCGAAAAGGTGACACAGCTTCCATCTACTGTAGAAAATGAAGATAAACCTGAATGCTCCCCTGAGAACACACGGGCGGCTGAACACCCAAGTTCAAGCCACGGGGTACCTGAGCCGGCTTCCACGGGCTCAGGACAGCGGACAGTGCCCTTGCCTTCCCACCTCCTCATTCAGGATGGCACACTGGGAGCTTGAAATCACCACAGTGGGAGTACTTACACCGTGGAAATCAGCAAATGCTACAAATCAGGGCTCTTTTTTTGTCCCCAGGGAGAGCCTGTAAACATTCAGCAACACCCCACTGAGCTCAGGCCGCTGTTATCTCCCACTCGGACTATCATTCCCATGTGTTCTCCCTGCTTCAGACCTTGGCCCCTAGAGTATTCTTCTCAACATGACAGGCCACAGTGGGGTGGTTGTTCTTCCGTTTATTTTTTTAAGATTTTATTTATTTATTTGACAGGCAGAGAGTACAAGCAGGGGGAGCGGCAGGCAGAGGGAGAAGCAGGCCCCCGCTGAGCAGGGAGCCCGATGTAGGGCTCAATCCCGGGACCCTGGGCTCATGACCTGAGCCAAAGGCAGACGCTTAACTGAATGAGCCACCCAGGCACCACCAGAGTGAATTTTTTTTTTTAAATATATATGAGATCATGTTATTACTCAGCTCAAAACCCTCCACAGGCTTCCCATCCTTAAGTTCAAATTCAAACACTTTACCCTGTTTACAAAGCCCTAAATCATCTGGCCTCTGGCTCCCTCTCTGACCTCATTTCCTCCACTCTCCACCTCTTCCTCCACCTCAGCCACACTGGTTGCCTCAAGCACCTCAAGCAGATTCGAGCTTCAGGTCCTGCATATACTCTTCCTTCAATTAAAGTGCTCTTCCCTCAGCTGTTCACAGAGCTACTCCCCTCAGGTCTTTGCTCAAAGGTCTCCTCCTTAGAGAAGGCTTTCCAGACTTCGTTGTTACCATTCTATACCTAACTTACCCTGTTTTATCTTTCTTCATACCACTTCGATTCAGGTAGTGACCCTACACTCAATTACACTTGCATCCACACACTTACTGTCCGTCTTACTGCCCAGATGAGGGTGAGTACAAAGGGAGCTTAATGGTACAGGGACCATTTTGTTTCTTAAGCTGATGGTAGGCACACAGTTGTTCATTTTGTATCTTTACTGTATGTCTTAAATATTGCACAGTCATTGTTAAAGAAAAGATAATGGTCTAGGATGTGGCATGGGGCTCAGTACCTCATCAACATCCTTCTGGAATTCATACCCTTGGTTCTCTCTTCACCCATAAGCAATGGCTTTTGGATACTCACTGCCCCAACAATGTTGGGGGAAAGGGTACAAAGAACCCAAAAATATGAGTTTTTGTTTGATTAGGTTTCTCACTTAAGTGCTTCTAAGACTGTACGTTTTATGACGCTCTGACACGCCATTTCCAGGGGAAGCTTTCAACAATCACTATCCCTTCTCCTGACTGCTAAGCATGGCAGCAGATAATGAGAGAGCACCCCCTCAGCCTGGGTCCCTGAATAACTTTGATGAACAGAGCCCCTGTGCTGACCCACAGTGAATATGAGCATGAGCAAGAAATAAACTATCTGTTAAGTCAGGGAGATTTTGAGGTGATTTTGTTACCACAGCATGACATAACCTGGCAATTTTCATACTTTTTGGTCTCTTACACTCTTTGGTTTCTTTACACCCTTAGAAATTACCAAGGACCCCAAAGAGCTTTTATTTGTATCAGCGTATTAGAAATTACAATGAAAATAGTTTAAAATATTTGTTAATTCACTTTAAAATAATAATAAATCCATACATGTTAATATTTTTAGTAAGGATAACTCTATCTTCCAAAACAAAAAAATTTCAGTGAGAAGAACAGCATTATTTAACATTTTTGCAAATCTCTTCAATGTCCAGCTTCCCAGTAAACAGCTGGATTCTCCTATCAGCATCTCCATTCAATCTGTTGTGATATGTCATGCTAGTTGAAGATGAAGAAAATATGGCCCATTTGGATATGTAACTGGAAAAGGGAGGGATCTCATAGATCCCCTAAAAGGGGACTCAGGGGTTCCCAGCCCATACTTTGAGAACCAAAGACCTAGCCTGTCCTGAATAAGATAGCATTTTTCCACATAAGGAAGCAAGCCCACCAGTGTGCGAGTAATGGTCTCAAGCACTGTTGAGGAAACTGAGGCAGGGAAAAGATCCTGTGAGAAAAGAGCTGTCCTCAAAGTCTGGGATGGGGCCCAAGGTACTGAAAGGAAAGTAAGTCATAAACCCTCACTGCCTGCATGCCAATGAAACCTAGCTGAAAAGATGACCAATCCAGGTAACTGATTATGTCCAGTGACTTGGGACACAGCCACTATAGGCAGCTGGCACCCTGATACAGCCACACAGTTCTAGAACATCACTTCATGCACATGTGAAAACAGAAGAAGAGAGCACCCACCAGAGTCTACAGTGATCTCCTCCACAGCCGAAAGACAGCCCAGAAGCAGAGAAAATGCTCAAGGCGTGACCCAGCCTTTGCTTTGGCAGATGGGGAGTGCTGAGATGGAGGCAAGCCTACACCAGCATGAGAGGGGGTACCATCTGTCCCCAGAAGTGAGGCCTCAGGAGGGCAGAATTACTACAGACAAACTGCAAGAGAGGCCTTGAATAGCCACCACTGCCAGCACGCACTTGGCAGAGCAGTACCATACCCTCCTGAGAGAAAGAAGGAAAGCAAAATCATCCTTCACCTTAATGAGATAAAGGGATAACTTCATAATAGCCTAATCTCAAGAGAGAAGGAAAGACTATAAAGCCAACTGTTTAAGTGCTCTTCTGGCTCTCATTAATGGAGATGGAAAAAACAGGTGGCCAAGGGGCAATAGACAGGACAACTCGCTTATACTCGGTAGAATAATATTTTCCAAACGTGCAGATTGTGGCTTATTAATGGGACCTGAAATTGACTGATTTAGTGGGTAGTGAATAAATACAGCAGAACACAAAACAGATCTCATAGCATGTAGTGACGGTAAGTATTGATCATGAAACTTCTGTTGGGGAGGTGTATTCTGGGTCACAATATAAAATGTATTTCTTAATGTGGGTCATCCTCAAAGAAGTTTGAAAATCACCAGGATGTTATAGGAGATCCCAAGATGAAGAATATACAAACTCTACCCTCTATTCTCAAAATCCATCAGGGAGAAGTGCCTGGATGCCTTGGTGGGTTAAAGCCTCTGCCTTCAGCTCAAGTCATGATCCCAGGGTCCTAGAATCCAGCCCCACATCGGGATCTCTGCTCAGCAGGGAGCCTGCTTCCCAAGCGCTCTCTCTCTCTCTCTCTGCCTGCTGCTCTGCCTAGTTGTGACCTCTGTCAAATAAATAAATAAATAATCTTTAAAAAAATCCATCAGGGAAAATTCACGATATATTACAAAGCAATCCCCAGCATGTGATAAGGGTCATAAGAAAGATACAAACTGCTCAAAGAGGAGGAAGAGAAATGATTTCTGAACAGGATCAGGAAAGGAAAACCAAAGAGGCTTTCTTGGAGGGCGAGATGGTATTTGACCTGGGCCTTGCCATGAGGATAGGATCTTAACAGGTGGAAATACAGAGAAAAGGAATTCTCAGTAGAAGCAGCTGCATGAACAAAAGCTTGGCAGAAGGAAATGATAGAGTAATGGTGAGTGCAGACAGTGTTAGGAGAGTAAGTCAGGAGAGGCAGACTTGCAACCAGACCAGGAAGAGCCTTGAATGCCAAACAAAGTGGGGTCATCTGTAGGTTCTGGGAAGCCACTGAAGGATTTCAAGCCGGAGACACAATCAAAGCTATGTTTTGGTGATGACATATGTGAGAAAAACAACACAAGCAGGGAGCCCAATCAGGAGGCCGTTAAAACAGTTCAGGTGAGAAGTAATGAGGATTTAGACCAGCATGAAGACAATGAGAGCAGAAAAGACATGATGGGTTCAAAAGTAACAAGGCAAATAGGATCAGCAAGACTGGGCACCTGACAGCTGTGGAGAAAGAAGGCAGAAGACTCAAAATTTTGAAACTCAGAGATAGGGAACATGAAAAGAAATGGTGCAGGATCAGAATGCAGACCTGGGTCTGGACAAAGGAGGAAGGATGGGAGCCAGTGATGTCTGTTTTAGGCATGCTGAATCCAAGACATTTCCGGGATATTCAATAGGAACCACAGAATATCCACTTTAGCAACATAAACATGGAATTAAATGCCTGGGAAAGAGGTCAGGGCTCGGAATAGGTATCCAAGAATTATTCGCATGGAGGTGAAAACCACCAATGAAAGTACAGGAGAAGATGGAGGGAGTTCGGGGGAGAGGCTAAGGAAAGAACCGTGCAGAGTAACTATTTTTAGGGTATGGAGAAGATGAGATGCCAAGCAATTAGAAAGAGAGGAGGAGAGACCCAGGAAGCCAGTAAAGGGGAGAGCTCCCAGAAAGGAGAGGGAGTTGATGTAAGTGCCAAAAAGAAGTGAAGGAGGCAAGAAAAGGACTCTCCAGAGTCCAGAACCATCTGTAATACGGGCAGCAGAGCACAAGGTTGCAAGCAGTCCCAGACTCCTAAACACGTGATCCTGGGAAGCCTGGGGAGGGTCATCTAAGCCTCTCTGGTCTCTCCATCAGGGCCCTAGATCGGTTCAGTCCACAGACTAGAGTAGAGGCACCAGTCAATGAAAGATCCATCCTGTAGAGCTAAGACAAAGGCTCTGCTAACGAAGGGCTTCTTGTTGGAGTCTGTGATAGAAGTGGCATGGAGTTGCCCTTCCTTGCTCAGCGTGAGGGGCCACTCCAGTGAGTCTGCAAGGGCAAGTTGGCAGCTGCTCCCTTGAGGAAGAGAACAAAGAGGCCAGAGCCACAAAAGGCCCGGGTCATCTAGGACTGAGTTGACCTCAAAGTGGTAAAGAAACCCAGCAACTGGGAGGAAGGCGACCTCTGGTTTTGTTGCCCCCAGTTCCTTTCTTCCCCCTCTCCCTTTCCCCACTTCTCAATCCCACTAACACAAGCTATAAATACTTGAGTTGTAAGTCATTCCAGCCAAACCATGGGCTTGCTATTTCTATAAACAAGCATGTCACAGACCTGTCCACGGCAGAGCACTCTCCACCTTCCCCTCCCTTCCTGCAGGTTAAGAATAACTATGCTTGTCTCTTACCCACGCACTACACTCTATAATCTCACAGAGCAGATTCGCCACCAGATTCTGACAATTGCCGCTTATGAAAAAGCCACAGAGAAAGCCCAAGGCCAGCAGGCTTTGTGCAGGGACTTCACCAGCTGGGCAGGGACCCAGTGCCTGGCCTGGGGAGGGGGAAGGGAGAGACGGGTACCGTGCCCAAGCTCACTCACTCCTGCTCCTTCAGAGTCCAAAGTGCCATCTGGTCGGAGGCAGGAAGGGACATGACGGCCACAACAAGACTGCAGGACAGATCCTGCCTCTCCACGCTGCTCCTGGCCTCCATCCTGTCTGGCTGATTTATAGCTCTACTCTCTATGCCACGAAGGCTTCCAGAAACAAGTAACTTCCAATATGACCGAAAAACTGGGCTCCCAAGCTTAGAGTTCAGCACGAGTTGGAGCTCAGCCAAATTCTCCAGTGCTGGGATTAAAATAGCCTCAGCTTCTAGGAAGGTAAATCTGCCCCGGCTTGGGAGGTGGTGACCTTAGAGATCCTCTGGCCATAAACCCCTGAAGACTAGAGAACAAAGGTTCTCAATCCTGGCCTACCAACAGAATTACTCAGAGGGTTTAACAAGTCTTTGTCAGGTATCAGTCCTTACCCTATGATTCTCACTCAACAGACATGGAGCCGGGGTTGGGGGTCTGCATATTAAAGCTCTCCAGGGGGCTCTAATGATTAATCAGGTAGTGAACTATAAATTAAAGCATTTTGCCTTTTTATTTCCAAATGTCAGCCCCTCCTGGGACTAAGAAGAAAACAGTGCTCCAAATGCTCTCCTAAGAATATCCAGACCCATGGGGTATGAAAAGCCTTGTGCAAAGAGAGGATCTCCAGCTGTAACAACTACCATTCACTGAATGTGTACTCTGCCAAGAACTGTGCTAGGCAATTTACAAGATTATTTCATTTAATACCCTTGACAACTTTTTTTTTTTTTTTAAGTAAGCTCTATGCCCAACGTGTGTCTTGAACTCCTCACCCCAAGATCAAGAGTTGCATGCTCTACTGACAGAGCCAGCCAGGCGCCCCTTACCTTTGACAGCTTCATGAAGGACAGGCATTATCTCCATTTTTCAGATGAAGGAATCAGGTTAAGTAGTGAGTGGAAGACCCAGTATTTAAATTTTTTTTAAGATTTTATTTTTATTTATTTGACAGAAATCACAAGTAGGCAGAGAGGCAGGCAGAGAGAGAGGAGGAAGCAGGCTCTCCGCGGAGCAGAGAGCCTGATGTGGGGCTCGATCCCAGGACCCTGGGATCATGACCTGAGCTGAAAGCAGAGGCTTTAACCCACTGAGCCACCCAGGTGCCCCAAGACCCAGTATTTAAACCTATGTCTGTCTGCCTGTTTCCAGAAACTCTGGTGACCTGAGGAGGGAGTTCGAGTTCTCCCAAACCACCAGAATGGTGCAGTTTGTGGAGGAGCACCTGGGGGAAGTCCCCAGGCCTTCATGGCAGCATCAGGGATAGGTCTAAGAACCAAGGCAGAAGGCAGAGGGCACAGGATGAAGTAGAGGGGAATAGGGTCCTCTCTTGCTAGTTTTAACATACTTTTTAAAATTAGCAGGTCTTATCAGTACCTGAAATGGATCTAAAAAATGGGTTCTGACCTCTCCTCACTGAATGGTTGCAGAGAAAAATAAACAGAGGGTCTTCTAATGCCAGAGTAGCCCCTCACCCCAGGGCCTGCTCATGTCCAGCCAGCTCTAGAACCTATAGTCAACATAGACTGCTGACACCCATTTCCAAGGCAAATGACATTATAGTGTCCAAAGCAGCAGCATCTGATTTCATGTGCAGATGGAGGAAGAGGTGAAGGCAGCATCAGACCTCAGTCCCAAGTTCTGGAAATCAGAGATCCCAAGCTAAGGGACTCTGTTATGGTATCACCATTGGCTTGCACCCAAGTCCAAAGAGCAGTGTTGACAACACAGTGCCCGGTATAGAGCAACACTTCCACTCTCTCTTTCTCTTCCAGTTATCAGGAAGGCCAGGATAGGAGGTACCTCAACTTAAGCAACCAGAGTAAGAGGAAAAAAACCCCTTTTTTTCCTATCTAGCGTCAGTCCTTCCTACAGCAAGACCAGAACCACAAACAACACTTCATTAGCAAAAGTCTGATCATGAAGAAAGGTCTAAGTCCTCCTCATTCACCAGCTCTACATGCCTGAGTTTTCTTAATCTCTTGCTTCCAAACTTTGTAACCAGGGAGAATACTAAGTGTTCCTTATCTGAACTAAGTGTGCAATGTGGATGTGTGATCTGGGACAAAAAGGACAGTGGGGGAGGGATATCTTGGTACCCCTGTAATCATGCCAGCTTGGGCCACAAGACCCCCCTCTACAAAATGCTCACTTTCTTTCCATTCTGAATCCCAGCACCCTGAACTAGGCCTTCAGTACCGCATTCCTGTATATAGCAATGACTTTCTAATCAATTTCTTTCCTATGGACCCTGTCCTCCTCTCCCTTGACCTGTCAGAACAATCTTGCCATAGCACAGCTTTGATCATGTTCCTCCCCTGCTCAAAAACTTTCAATGGCTCCTCACTGCCGACAAAATAAATTATGAATGTCTTAGCCTGGCACCCGCATCTCTCTGTCAAGTGATCCTACCTTTCTTCTAATTCTACTTCCTCCTACTCACCTATATGAATCATGTGCATTTGTCAATCTGGATTATTCATGATTCTGGAAAGGCGCTTTGGGGCTTTAGTTTATATTCTTCTTCTACCATGAACCCCTTCCCTTCCACCACCCCCTCCTGAAATCCTTCCCTTCCTCTCAAGGATCAGCTCAAATATCATATCCCCTGTGATTCTTTGCGTGATCACCGTGGCCAGGAATGATTCGTCCCTTGTTTGGTACTCTTACAGCTGTAATATGTGCCTCATTCACATGGCCTGTGCTACTTAGTACCTCGTTCGGAAGTTCTTTATGGATCTGTCACTTCTCTCCTATTAGTCTCCTGAAAGGCAGAGGCCGTACCTACACTCTATGCTTACAACACAGAGCACAGTGTTTAATAAATATTTGAGTCCATGTTTTAGTATTTTAAAAATATTTGTGAATACTCTGGTTCATCTTACCCAGTAAGTTCTTTAACCTCCTAGAGAATTCTCCATCTATCACAGCTAGCCCTAGAAGTTGGAGCAGGAAGCAGGATTTTGATGCCTTTCCAGAAAGAATGGGGAGGGCCTGTATGGAATAACCCATGTGCTTTAAATGATTACAGACAAAACCGCTTCATCCTTGAAATAGTAAATATATGTATGGCATAAATATATTTATATAATAAATATAAAAAATAAAAAATATATTTATATAATATATAAAATAAATATTAAAATTATATAATATAAAAAATAAATATATTTATGCCATACATATATTTACTTCACAAATCTGACTAAATCATAATTAAAGACTAAGTCTAAAGAGATCAGAGGTAATATTATTTATTTATTTATTTATTTAAAGTAGGCTCCACGCCCAGCATGGAGCCCAATGCAGGATTTGAACTCATGACTCTGAGATCAAGACCTGAGCTTCAATCAAGAGACAGAGGGTTAACTGACTCAGCCCCCCAGGCACCCCTCAGAGGTAACTTTTTAAATAAAAGTGACAATACCGTTATTTAAAAAGAGCATTATCTGTCCTTTATAATCAGAAATGGATACAGCTATAAGTAGTTATTCTGGATGTTGAAATTATGAATAACTTGTTTTCTTTATGTTTCTCTGTATTATTTGTGTAAAAAAATCTTTTCAGAAAGCATATATACTAGGGTGCCCGGGTGGCTCCGTGGGTTAAAGCCTCTGCCTTCGGCTCAGGTCATGATCTCAGGGTCCTGGGATTGAGTCCCGCATCGGGCTCTCTGCTTCAGTAGGAAGCCTGCTTCCTCCTCTCTGCCTGCCTCTCTGCCTACTTGTGATCTCTGTCTGTCAAATAAATAAATAAATAATCTTTTTAAAAAAAAAAGCAAGCATATGTACTTCAGAAAGTATTAAAAAAATATTTTGTTTACCAAAGCTAACCAAGAAAATATTTCTGAAGATACAAAAAATGAATTATCTCCAAAAAAAATGAATCACCTCAAATTCAACAAGTTAATGATGAATTTGTGAGAAAACATTTTTATGTCCTATTATTAAAAAAAAAACCCAAGTTATAATTTCATATATATTTTTCAACATTTGTGTATAAGTTTGTGCTTGAGTATACAGATTTTTAAAGTTAAGCATTTTAGATTTAAATATGAAACACACAGGTTTAAATTGGATACCTTTATCTTTATTGTTTTCTACTTACAAAAATAATACAGACTTATTGTAAAAAAATTCCAACATTACAGAAATATAGAAATGTAGACAGTGAATGTCCGCCATAATCTACTAGCCCTCCCTGAGGTAACCAATATTAACAACAGTTTGGTATTTATAGCCTCACTTTTTTTTCTATGCATATACTAACATACAGCTTTTAACAAAAATATAATCATTAACATAAAAAGTTATACAGTTTGCTTTTTGTCACTTAATATATCTTGCATACCCTTTCACATCAGTAAATATAGATTGACCTCATTCTTTTCAGCAAGTACAAGGTGTTTCATTTGATGGATTTATCCCAATTCCCTATTGATGGCTACCTGGACTACTCCGAAGATTTCACTATTGCGAATAACACACACACAAAAAAAGTTCAGTCATATACACTTTCGTGTGGTGTGAATGTTTGCATAGAATAGATCCCCAAATTATAACTGCTAGATCAAAAGATGTGAATATATTAATGCTCCTTCTAACTGATATCACCAAATTGTCCAAATTAGAAAACTTAAAACAATGGGTTATAAATTTAACACGTTTTCACTCTGTCTTTAAAGTCTTAGTCTGAAAGGGAGCTCTAGGACTAATTCATTTCCCAAATTATTTTTCAATACAAATGAACTGGCCCCCAAAGAAGAAAAGTTATCTCTAGAGAAGCTATGCTGTTAAAAAGCATGCACGTCCCTCCAGTGGTTTCTAAATAGACACAGTAAACCAGGACTCCTCCCTCCCCCCCTGGTTCACCGGTTTGACTTTTCAAAAGTTCCCCAAATTCATTCCCATGGCCCTGAAATAATAAATTATACAGGAGTTGGTATTAAAAAGATGTTTGCTAAGCCTTCCTCTTGGTCAGTATTGTTGATACAAGTTACAATATTGGCAAGAAAAAGGTACTGAAGATAACTAAAAGCTGCCTGGGGAGGATGATTAAATGTTGGAACAGAAGAGGCTGAACCTACAAAAAGGGACTCCTCACAAACGTAAATCTGAAGGAATAAAATCTTGCCAGCAAATGAGAAAAAAATTCCTGAATATTTTAGAAAGCTATGGACCCTGATAACATTAGCAACCCCTTAACAGCCATAAACTTATTTAGACCTTACAGTGTGCTTTCACATTCATTAGCTCTCCTTTAATCCTCACAACAGCCCAAGGAGGAAGCCCTCAGTGTTCTCACTTTACAAAGGAGAGAGAAGCCAGCTCTCTCGGGCGCGCGAGCGCGCGCGCTCTCTCTCTCTCTCTCTCTCTCACACACACACACACACACACACATGCCTGACTACTCAATGTACAGCCCAAGGAAATGCAGCAGAGGCTTCACTCAGGAGCTTGGGTGAACGGCAGAGTTCCAGGGTAGACCCAAATCTGAATCTGCTTTTCTAACCAGACCGCTCATGGCCTCTTGCCCCTCCCCACTAACCTGCCTGCACATTCATTCTTAGAAACCCTGTTCACTAGCCAGTTCTGGGTTTGCTATGAGGGCAAGTTGTGAAGACAGTTGCTGGTAGGGTAGGGTGGGGGTGGGAGGGACGCCTCACTAGAGAGATCAAAGCAGCCTGGGGAAGGAAGGACACCGTAAGGAGAAAGGACATGTTTAGTCTGCACCAGGTTACTATGTCATATGAAAACAATCATGGATATGTGCCTTTTCCCAAACAGAAGCAGACCAGTGAGCATCAGGATAACTCCAGGAGGGCAGCTACAGCCTGCCTGCCGCATCTTTGGTTCTGACAAGCAGCTGCGTGCTTTTCTCCAACGCAGCAGTTGAGAGGTGGCAAGGGTCAGAGTCTCTGAGCACACTCTGAGCTCCTCCCCCACAATCGAAAACTGCCTGTGGGCTGCCCTCCACCCAATCCACCTGGCCCAGGGCTTCCTCTCGTCAGACGACCCAGGGCAGCTGCAGGAAAGCATGTATTAACATCCCATGCTTTTGCACCCATAATGTTACCATCATTGCCTATTTGACAAAAGAAATGAAAATACAAATCTGATGTCAGAGGAGGCAAGATCCTTGCTCCAGGAACTTAGCAACCTTGGAGCCTGCCCAACCAAACAGAGTCAGGTGGGCATATGACCTCATTTTTGCTCTTTTTCATGGTCACTTGAACTCCAGCTGTCATCATCGAGATCAGCTCTGGCACGGGGCATTTTAGACACAGTTTTTTCCCACAAAAAATAGGCATTTTAACTCAGCAATTCTCCACTGCTTCAAAGACAAGGTCAGTTGTGAGTAGGGAGAGGCACCAAATAAAGAGGCAGAGCACAGCGATAAACAAGGAGAGGTTTGGGGTAAGGTAGAAGTAGCAAGCCGTCAGGAGTGTGAATTACACAATCTGGTTCAAGGCCCTTGAGTCCCCCCACACCAAAACAAGCAAAGCATCTGCTGGTCTCCACTTCACTCCCCCACTTCACTCCAACCCCAGAGAGAAGCAGCAACTACTTGTAGTTTATGGTCATATGACATCACAGAACTGTGCCTGGTCAACTTGACATTCATGGACCCACAGAACCACTGTGTATAACAGTACAACTGTTCCTAATGGTACCACAGGGCGAAAAGTGGAAATCTGGAGTTGAGGGTGGGAAGAAATGCAAGGATGTAGTGGGAAAGGAGGGTTACCAAATGATGGCTCTAAAATAATCTGAGAGGGGTATCAGGGTGGCTCAGTCGGTTAAGCGGCTGCCTTCCGCTCAGGTCATGATCCCAGGGCCCTGGGATCAAGCCCTGCACCGGGTTCCCTGCTCAATGGAGAGGCTGCTTCTCCCTCTTCCTCTGCCTGCCACTCTGCTTACTTGTGCTCTTTCTCTCTGTCAAATAAATATATAAAATCTTTTTAAAAAATAAATTATTTTAAAAAAATAAACATGGGGGACCATGTTTTAATTACATACAATATGATGTTATTGTATTTCATAATTTTTTTAAAGTTAATTTTGTTTTTTAAGGGCCACCACCTTTAGCGAGGTTAGCTGGGCATATGGGGAAATGAACAGGGGCACCACTAAAGGAATATAGATCTCAAAGCCTGAGAAGTATGACAAGAAGTTAGAAACTGTAGTGCGCTCAGCATGAATGAGAAGCAATGTTCAAATCCAGAAGAACCTAAGAAACTCCCTTCTCAAGATTCCTCCAAAAGAGAATCTACCGGGACGCCTGGGTGGCTCAGCTGGTTAAGCGGCTGCCTTCGGCTCAGGTCATGATCCCAGCGTTCTGGGATCGAGTCCCACATCGGGCTCCTTGCTTGGCAGGGAGCCTGCTTCTCCCTCTGCCTGCCACTCTGTCTGCCTGTGCTCGCTCTCTCTCTCTCCCTCTCTCTCTGGCAAATAAATAAATTGAAAAAAAAAAAAAAGAACCAGAACTCCTTTTAAAAAAAAAAAAAAAAAAAAAAAAAAAAAAAAAAAAAAAAAAAAAAAAAAAAAAAAAAAAAAAAAAAAAAAAAAAAAAAAAAAAAAAAAATGAAAAAAAAAAAAAAAAAAAAAAAAAGAAAAAAAAAGAAAGAAAGAAAAAGAAAAAAATCAGTCCTGTGTTTTCACTAAATGCTCCAAGATCTTCGAGTAAATTTAAATCTCAAGCTATGAAAGAAGGGGCAAGGAGGGGAAAAGGTCTTTAGCTTCATTCCAGTTTTAGGAAGAGACAAGGTATATAAACTTAGAAATCTAATCTCAAAAAAAAAAAAAAAAAGAGTGTTTTATAGTCTACAGAAGCAACAAAATCATTATAAACATTCTCTGGGATAAAATAAGAGCGGGTGGAATTTACTCCCTAGAAATCTAAGAAGAGATACCCATCCTGTGATGTGAACTCACTCTTCTGTAAGTGCCCTTAAAAACCAGAGGAAAATACTGTAGCCGATTAAGAAGCACCGCAGACTTGGTGATGAAACTGTTGGGAGGGAGGAAACCAAGGTATGGAAAATGGGAACACTCAAAAATACCAACCCTAAAGATCTACACCGCCCCATCTGTCTGTCGTACTCACTTTATTTCTTGCCCTCCCTTACCGTTTCTTTTCATTTTAAGAGGTAACAGAAGTTAAGATAAAACCCACAGTGTGGATCTGATTCATCAAACACCCAAGCAGGTGGGCAAACTCTCATTGCTCAACTCCGCTGAGAGGTACTGTAAAGGGAAACTGAGAGAAAACCCATTAGACAATGGGCCCAGAGGAGAGGCTTAACTTATAGCGATGGAATGTGATGTATAATACAACAAATCCTACTGCAAACACTGTAGCTGTTTTTCTAACCAACACTGCAGTCTGCCCATGAAGTAAAACCAACAGATACTTGGAGAACAACAGTGCAACAGACCCCTTTCCCAGAGAAGCTTAGTTTGAATAAAAAGAGTCCCAAATTTCAAGCTCTGAACTGTTTTCCAAACAAAGGGGCAGTGGTAACAGCCCACAACCCCAACTTTAGATTCAGGAGGTTGACGGAGAGGTTACAGGAGTCAGACTGAAGGCTTACTTCTATCAATGTTTTTTTATTAGTCAAGAGATGAAAAACACGCAAGTGACAAATGGAAGAGGGAAGAGTGAAGGCAGAGAAATACCAATGGCCCCAAAGACATTCAAAATATGGGCAGGATTCGGCTCAGGTCATGATCCCGGAGACCCGAGACCGGGGATCGAGTCCCGCATCAGGCTCCCAGCTCCACGGGGAGTCTGCTTCTCCCTCTGACCTTCTCCTTGCTCATGCTCTCTCACTGCCTCTCTCTCATGCTCTCTCACTGCCTCTCTCTCAAATAAATAAATAAAATCTTAAAAAAAATATATGGGCAGGAAATAAGACAGTGACTCAAATTGACCCAACAGGGGAAACTTGCCTTAAATTATAAGTGGAGGAAGGGGAAAGAAACTTGGAAAGCAGCAGTGTTGTTAGACTTTGAAATAAGTAAGACCAAGCAGATGAGGGAAGGCTTTGCAAGACGACTTAGAGCCTGAAGAGGCTGGGCTATTTTAGACAGCAAAGGAGGAGCTGGGCTGGGGAGAGAGGAATCCTCTCTCTCCAGTGAGAATCACTTTGAAAGCTGAGGGCAGCTGCAGGCACCGGAAGGAGAAATGAAGCAGAGATCAAAGGAACAAAACCAGGAGAACACCTCACACTTTTCCTTGGACACCACCTGTTCTGAGAAGCTCAAGGCACTTTACAAGCCTTATTTGAGGAGTAAGTCAGAGATAGAAAACTCAATAAAGGGGCGCCTGGGTGACTCAGTTGTTAAGCGTCTGCCTTGGGCTCAGGTCATGACCCCAGGGTCTTGGGATTGAGCTCCACATCGGACTCCCTGCCCTGTGGGAAGCCTGCTTCTCCCTTTCCTAATTCCCCTGCTTGTGTTCCTGCTCTGCCTATCTCTCTCTCTCTCTCCCTGTCAAATAAATAAATAAGTAAAATCTTTAAAATAAAAAAAACTCAATAAGTTGCTCAAGGTCATTCACAAAGGCCGGTGAGGGGCACGTCTTTGGCCCACAGGGGCCCCCTACCCTTAGCTAGCCATCTACTTCTAGGTGAGGAGACCAGAGAGGGTGTATTTTTTTTTTAAAGACTTTATTTATTTATTTGACAGAGAGAGAGATCACAAGTAGGCAGAGAGGTAGGCAGAGAGAGAGGGGGGAAGCAGGCTCCCCACTGAGCAAAGAGCCCAATGTGGGGCTCAATCCCAGGACCCCAAGATCATGACCTGAGCCAAAGGCAGAGGCTTAACCCACCAAGCCACCCAGGTGCCCGAGAGGGTGTATTAAACACTAAAACCCTTGGTTCCTATGAGTGCCAAGGGAAGTGGGTAGTGGAATGGTGACATAAAAAACTGGCCAGGACTCAGACATTATCATAAAGTTTCCTATTCCTGCCCACAGAGGAAGAGGAAATTCCTGCTGATCTGTCTTAGTAAGGCAATTATCAGTTCCTCATATCTGACTCTACAACAGGGCAGTTCTCTCAGACCTATCTCTGACATAACACTTTACAGAGCAATTGGTCTAAAAGACACAGCGGAGATAAGAACTGCCTAAGGAAAACAGTATAATCACTGGGCTAGCTTTCTATACTCTCAAGAAGCCTCAACGTGGGAGCACCTGGATGGCTTAGTTGGTTAAGTGTTTGACTCTTGACTTTGGCTCGGGTCATGGTCTCAGGGTCATGGGACTGAACCCCACATCCGGCTGTGCTCAGTGAAGTGTCTGCTTGAGAATCTCTGTCTCCTCTCCCTCTGCCCCACCCCACATTCATGCTCTCTCTCCCTCTCTCTAATAAATAAAACTCTAAATAAAGTAAAATAATTTAAAAAAAAAAGAAGCAACAGCCTCAATGAGGACTGGGGTATGAAGCCAACAGATTTCAGGTCCTAGCACTTAAGCCACAGGTTTGTAAGCCGGCAGCAGGCTTCTCATGGAACTTAAATTATACACTGTTCTGGGGGCGCCTGGGTGGCTCAGTGGGTTAAGCCTTGCCTTCGGCTCAGGTCATGATCTCAGGGTCCTCGGATCGAGCCCCGCATCGGGCTCTCTGTTCGGCAGGGAACCTGCTTCCTCCCCTTTCTGCCTGCTGCACTGCCTACTTGTAATATCTCTCTCTCTCTGTAAAAAAAAAAAAAAAAAAAAAAAAAAAATTATACACTGCTCTGTGGGGAGCCTTCTTCTCCCTCTCCCTCTCTTTCTCTCTCTCTGTCCAATAAATAAAAAATAAAATCCTTAAGAAACAACTACCAAAACCCTACCCCAAGAGGGAAGCCTGGGTGGCTTGGTCAGTTAAGCGTCTGCCCTCGGCTCAGGCCATGAGCCCCAGGTCCTGGGATCGAATCCTGCATCAGGCTCCTTGCTCAGCGAGGAGCCTGCTTCTCCCACTGCCTGCTGTTCCCCCTGCTTGTGTGTGCGTGCTCTCTCTCTGACAAATAAATAAACTTTTAAAAAATATATTAAAAATAACTTTAAAAAGCTCTACCTCCAGAACCTCTGATTCCAGATACCTAGGATGGGGCCCAGGAATGTGTATTTTTTAAAACGCTGCAAAAGTGTTCTATCTCACTGCTGTCCTGACTCCTCCCCCAAGTCAAGAGCCATCCAGCTCAAGCCAATGATCCCTATATAAATGCCCTGGAAATTGAATATGCTTTCCCAATACCAAACAGGCAGATTAAAGGGTCTCAGTATTAACACCTGGACTCAAACACTAAGCAAAAGCTAAAATTAGATTATTGCCAGTTTTTTCTCTTCCACGAAAATCCCCTACACAAACTCTTCTTAGAGCCGCATATTAAAAGACTCAAAGCACCGCCATGCAACCAGACATGAGAAAATTTGGGGAAAAAATGAGAGAGAGAAAAAGAGAGAGAATGCGTTAAACTCGTATCCATAAAAACTGAGAACTAGAAGAAAGCTACAAGTCATCTTACCCACTGTTTCCAGAGAAATAATAATACATAACCCAGAGTGGACAAATAGCTATTGGGGAGGAGGAGGTTTTCAAAACCTCTTCATTTACTTTTTCAAAACCTAACAACTCTCCAGCACAGGCAATCCTTTTGTATCCCTAACTTACGTCGTGCCTGCTCGGCTTCATTCCATTTCTGTCCTTTGTTAAAAGAGAAAAATGACCCAGCTCCCTCTACATAAAAATCTGCCAGAAAATTTAAGAAAAGAGGGGGAGGGCTAGCTATCCAGAGCACACACATTTCTGAGGCTGAAAACACAGCCTCTGCTGAAAGGCAAAACTGACAATTGTACAGAATTTGAAGCTGAAGGGTGTTTACAACTGATAACTTTGAGTTACATTTCATCAACGCTCAGCAGATCTGGTAATAAAACGTCAAAGTACTCTTTTCTAATTCTATCTCACTGCAGAGACTTCCCTCCCTTAGAGAAAGCTTAATACAAATCCTAGCTCTCAATTACCCATTTCTCAATCAAGACTCTCCATGCTATTTCTACTTGGCTCTCATTCCAGCTTTTAACCATATTTCAACCATATTTTTAACTAAGTCTCTCCTGATTAAAAAGTCTTTAATGAGCACTATTTTCTGCATATATGCACCCCCTCTTCTCACTTGTGCCCTTCATACCTAACGAGGCTGGCTACATCTCTACTTCTTTTTCAACATTTTAATATTCCTAATTTCAATTTTCTTTTTTTTAATTTTTTTAATGATTTTATTTATTTATTTGAGAGAGAGAGAGAGAGAGAGAGCATGAGAGGAGAGAGGTCAGTGGGAGAAGCAGATTCCCTGCCGAGCAGGGAGTCTGATGTGGGACTCGATCCCAGGACTCCAGGAACATGACCTGAGCCAAAGGCAGTCGCTTAAGCAACTGAGCCACCCAGGCGCCCCTCAATTTTTCTTTAAAGACATCACAAAACTACTCCTGACCATCTCCCATTCTTCTGGAATTCCAAGTTTATTCCCACTATATCTGACACCATTGAAGTGTTTTCATTCATTTATGCACTTAAGATTTACTGCTCACCTTACACTAAACAGTGTGATGTAAAAGAAATAAATAACATGACTCTTGGCCTTACAAAATGAAGACATACATAAAAGAATAATTAGGGATTGGTTCCAAGGTAGTGGGACTACTCAGAGAAGTCCCTGTGGCTGCAGTAAATATAGAAATGGATGTAAAAGCAAGGGGAAAGGACGCCTGGGTGGTTCAGTTGGTTAAGTGGCTGCCTTCAGCTCAGGTCATGATCCCAGGGTCCTGGGATCCAGTCCCGCATTGGGCTCCTTGCTCAGTGGGGAGCCTGCTTCTCTCTCTGCCTCTGCCTGCCTCTCTGCCTATTTGTGATCTCTCTGACAAAAAATAAATAAAATCTTTAAGAAAAAAAAAAGGGAGAATTTGATGAAAAGGCTGCTTTAGACAGGAGGAATAGTATGACTCAAAGCAGCAGGCCATCTGAGGTAAGAGCTGCACAAAGGCCCTCTGTCACTTCCTTCTTTGCCCCCCCCAACCTCAAAGGCATATGTCTTTTGGTCGTCAAATTTTATTTCAGCGTTAGTTATCCGTGAATCACAAGCTTTCTGGTTGTTACCATGATGACCCACAGCCACCACATAGTAGAGCAGCTCACAAAGCTTTTTATACATCAGGTCCTATGTGGATTACTACAAGACAGGCTTTTAGAATCATCTTAAGTCAAGAGTTCAATGAGTGTGGGGGGTCGGGCATCTGTAGGGTCCTGGGCACACAAAACCAGCAACTACTTTTGGGTGCTAAAGATAGACACCAGCACTCTTGCTCTGTCAGACTACTCAAGGGTCATTCAACTTCAGCTAAGTATTTCCTTCATTCTCAGCTTTAGGACAAACAAAGCCATTTAAAGCAGTCTGAAACACTGAATTTCTATTTGAAAACAGGGATGTTTAATGGTGATGCCAGAGGGATACTCTTTTTCACTGTCTTCCTAGAGAACTTCTCCTCTTCTCTTGCCTTAGGACTCACAGTTCAAGTATCCCCACCTCTGTGAAGTCTTTCCTAATTCCCCTAAGCTGACTTAGGTTCCCTCCCATGTGTTGCCCTTAAGACCTTCATGCTTACTTCTAGGACAGCTTTTAAACATACCAAGTTGTAATTATTTGTTTCTATATCTAACTAGCCACAAGTTCTTTGATGGCAAGGATGTTTTATTTGTCACGGATTCCATACATAACAGGCACAGAATAAACATTTGTTGAGTCCTTTAATGATGAGTGATATGGGAAGTTTTAAAGAATGGTGACTGTACCTTCTGAATTCCATACCAAAATTATAGTAAGTATTAACACTTTAAGAATAAACTCCCATTACACATTTCTACTACCTATAGCATTCTTGGTCAGAAAAAGAGGCCAAAACATATGAGAAGATTGCTCCAATAGTGGTAGTCACTGTCAAGTTACCAGCCAAAAATAACAGAGTTTGCAGTACTAAGAATGATCCAACACAGTAAATGAGCGAAGACAGTCAAATCTAAGGCAGTTTCTAAGTTCCAGGCTCATTCTCCTACTTCCGGAGAATATGAACAGTGAACTCCTATTAGAGTCCTTAGAAAGGTCACCAACTCCACTGCCATGAAGCCTTGTGGCTAATTTCAATTCAATATGACCTCTGCTGAAATATACAGGAAGGCTGTTCTCCTGACCACATCGAAGTAAGGTTCTGTTAAAGGACAGAGATCTGAACTAAGTCTTCCCAGAATCCTTCCATGTTGTACATGAGCCCTCTAAATTATTCCTCATTGGCCCTACTCATCCTCTGAAGAGATACAGGCAAGGCAATAAAATGCTGCTGTTTCCAATGCCTCTCCCTGTAGCAATCCTGTACTGCACAAGGCTACTGTGTTTATTGGCTGCTAATATGACACAAAAGTCTAACCTGATTCTATGGGAACAAAGCCCTAGGTTCCTTCAGGGATTAAATAAATTTGGTTTACTTTTCTAATCCCAAAGTTGGGGGGGCGCAACGAAGTCGAAGAAAGCATAAGGACCTACACCCAGAAGAGTGAGGGGATGGAAAAGGGCTGGCCTCTAAGCAACTTCTGGAGTGTTGGGTGGAGGGGTGTAACAGCGCTAGGCACAGAGTGAGTAAGACAGGCAATGTTCAAGGACAAACCAGGAGAACTGTTTTGCAGGCAGATACCTGGCTCCTTGCATGTTATCGTTCCTAGGCAGACAAGAGGCTCCAGTTAAATTAATTTAGGCTTCCTGAAGAGACAAATTTGTTTTGACCCCAGGCAAAAGCATTTAGCAAGCCAATTCCTCAAACTAGGTGTTCTTTCTGCTACTACTGTCTTGCATAACCTCAGCCATGACACTAACACCTGCAGCTACCTTAGTCACGATTTAGCCCTTCACAGGGTATGTGGTCCCACTACTTTATCCAAAATGGGAAACTGAGTCATCACTTACAAACTGGCTTCCCCAAGCACAGTCTTAGTTTGTAGCAAAGCTACAAGTGAACCCAGGTTGCTTTTCTCTTATTCCTTTTCATGGAGAAATCTCGGCAGGCCCACTCCTGCTGCTCTTTTTCCTTTAACCTAAAATGAAATCATTGCTTCCTTGAGGGGCAGAGATGAGCACACTTGATCCTTTAGAGCCAAAAGGAGCTTCTGGTTCTCCTCTCTCCCAAGAAAAGAGGAAGGTGAAAGAGGGACATGGAAGAGAAGATGGGACGATTGGAAAGGGGTGCCTCCCAATACTAGGACTCACCTTGGAGCTGAGATCCTCCCGCCGGTTTCCTGCCTTACTCCTGCGTAATTTGATGGATGGGGATCGCAGCAGGTTCTTGATTCGGCTGGTAATGGTTGACCCTTCCACAGCCATCATGATGAGGAGCCCCCTGGGACAGATCCTGGCCCAGTCTTGGAACTTGTCTCAAAAGCGGCACTGCCTTCCCACTCCACAGGTCCTTCCAGTATGCCCTCCCACTGACCTGAGACGGCAGAGGCCACCTTACCTTCTGCCTAGCCGTGTCTGCAGCTCTTATCTCTAGGCATTACCCTCTCCCTGCTCCTCACACCTGCCTTCAAGCTCTGCGCGGTTTCTTACACGTCTGAAGGACAAACCCATGAAAAAGAGGGGGAAAAAAGGCCTGAGCTGCAAAGAAATACCAGGCCCACGCCTGCCAGAGGCATTCAGCCAGAGGGAAGGGGTTGGCCCTAGTAGGGCTTGTGGTTGGTCTGCTCCCCTTTAATTCCCAACCGTTTCCATGGCAACTGCAGTGTCTAAAGAAGGAGGCCGCCGAGGCCACCGAGGAGTCCGCCCAGGGCTTGGACACCTGAGCTGGCGGCCGCAGGGGCACTCGGCGCGGCGGGGTTCGCAGTGGCCCGGCAACCCGTTCTGCTACGGGAGCCTCCCTCCCCCACCCCCGACCCTAGGGAGCTCGCTCTCCGCCCTCCGCAGGGGCCCTGGACCCTACTCTTTCACCTCCCTCAGCAGCCCCAGCAACTCGCCAGCGCCCCCGCTCGGGCTCAGCCTCACCAGCCCCAGGGCGCGGGGGGCACCTCGCTCACAGCGCCCTTAGGCATCGCGCTCGGCGATTTCGGCTCCGCAGCAGCAGCGGCAGCAGCAGCTATGGTGGCACGAGCGGCTCAAAACGCGAACTACCGCCTGGGCCAAGCTACGGGCTGGTGAGGCGGAGCCGAGGCGAGTGGGTGCGGTCTGTAACCAGGACGGCGTTCTGAGAGTGGACCAGTAAGGCTTATGGGGGCGGAGCCAATGAAAGAGCCTAGGAAGCAGTGATGGGACTCGAAAACTAAGGGTTTCGCACAGTGCAATCGCGGGGAGCGCTCCTAAAGGAAGGTCACCAGAACATGGCTTCAGAATTGAGAGAACCAGCCTTTTATGGTATTATGAGGCCCGGTCCTCCAGAGAAGTGCTCTTCCCAGAGCTCCAGCAAGACGGTAACCACGCCCCTACGGTGCAGCGGTTGGCATTTGATAGGCCCGGGGGACCTCAGCTTAAACGAACTCCTAGCTCACGATTACAAGGTTGAGGGACAGCTACAAGGCTCTGCTCCCATCGACCCCAAGCGCTGGAATGTAAAGCGGTTAGAATCGTTTCTGCTCGCCGCCTCCCGCGGCGCTTTGACCTACGTGAAAGGACTCCCCTCTTTAGATCGATAACAAGTGTTTTGAACTGGGGGCAACCTGATTGGCCTTGATCGAAAAGGGGCAGGAAATGATAGCCATGAACTGTGCTTTAGATGTGTGAGGTAAGTGAATGCTCCTGAGATACATTTGTTTTCTTTAGGCTCCAATATCCCACCGCACTCTCTCACCTAGTTGACAAGGACTTTGTTGATCCAGATTTTTACCCTGTTTTCTTTCAAAATTTACTGTTTTCCCTTGTATGGTTACTTTGGCGAGGTCACCGTCAAGCTTGCGTTCACTAGATTTAGTGGTATAGATTGAATTTTCTAGTTCATTGTGGGGGAAAGGAATGAAGCGCTCGCACAGAAATACTCTTTACATATTACTTCTTTGGTGTCTCAGCCTGTTTGTTTTCTAGAAGCCCTCTGGCGTCATTATTACTTCAAGATCGCCTATGAAAAGGTTAACGTAAGCCAAAAAACACGGGCCCCAGACGAAGTGTACACTGCTATCTTGTCTCATCCTGTTCAAATCTTTCGAAACCCTGGGGGAGATGACGCCTTAGCAAAAGAGGCATGTACTTGGGTGTATTATAGCCATGTATTAAAACCAAGATCTGCAAAGCCCACAAGTTGAAACAAAGATCAGGAAAGTCATCTCCTAGACAACCAACTGGCAATAGCTAGGAGAGGCATGAGGCTTCCTTCTCTTCCACCACACACTGTAGACATAATGGAACATAAAATGGGGTTCTCCATTTATTTCTCAAATCTGAGGAAGGAGGCAAGGGTCAGCCAGAGTATTCAATGGAAAGTTGGTTCCTTCAATTCCTTACCATTATTTTATCTCTACTGGTGGTGAGGGACAGGGGGAGAAGGAAGCAAATATAACACTAGTAAATGGTGCCACCTGCCGTCCTTGCTTATGTGCTACATGCCCCAGCAACTGCCCACCTCCACCCTCCGTTGTCCCTAATTCCCTCCACATTTTTGTGTCCACTAGTGGTTTTCTCACATCACTTGTGGCCAGGCGAATAGGTTTACAAAGTGTCATTGGTCATTTCCTGTCCAAAGTTAGCCTGGTTTATCCCCTTGGAGAAAATGTTCCCCAAATTACTCTCATTTGAAGTTGTAGAGGCAAATCCAAGCTCCTTTCATTGTCTAAAATGAGCTGGCTGAAAAACTGAGAACAGTGTAATGAGATATTCTAAGTCTAGAATCTGCGTACTTCCAGTCTAAGGCTAACAAAAACCATGTATTTTTAATTCTTCACCATTTAACCCACTTATTGTCTAGATTACCATGCATCTTTTCAATATGGGAATAGGCTGTAGACTGTTCCCATGCCTCATGAATTAATTCCTCAGAAAACAGTAATCCTAGGTCTAGTGTGAATAAAAGCGCTATTCCCTTTTCTCCAAACTAATTGCCAACCCACCCTGCAAATGCAGTTGACCCTTATGTAAGTATTTCACCATCCATACACTATTTCACTTTTTATTCTGCCTGTGTATGTCCTAAACATACATGGTTGTCATATTCTAAAATGTAGATGTCTAGGAATAGATGCATACAATTTTGCACTATGTTCATTAGACCAGATTTTTAAATTCATTCTAGGCTTAACATGCAAAAAGGTGCAATTCTAAGATCCTAGAAAACTAACAGGCTGGAGTAAACATTTGCTCATCAGTTCAAATATTTATTGAGCACCTTCACATGCAAGGCACTGTGGGACAGCTGAGATCAATGCTTGCAGTTGGAAACAGGATGGATCTCAAAACAATGCTTCCAAGACTGCTTTCCTATTTAAAATAATCTCTTCTAACAGCAGTTTGCAATGATGTAAGAAATTTAGTAGAGCTTAGATTTGTCTCAAAATACCCAACTCATTCCATGGTTTAGCCTTCTCACCCTCCACATACGCCTCCATCACACCATTACTCAATGCTTATGTACCTCTGTAGAGCAGTTAAAGCATACTTAATATACTACAAACATGCCTCAGTCAGAATTTATATCAAATTATTTCCCTTAGTTTTAAAAATGCATTTATTTTGGACTGATCTTTTTCTCCAAATGGTAGTGAGAGTCTGTGTACCTCAGCTTTAATTTTCTCTGTATCCAGCCATTCGTGTTCATGTAAAATTTCATTAGAGATAATACAATAACATGAAGATTTGATGCCCTCACAAGCATTTTCTTTGAAATCAACAATTATGTGCAAGAAAGGTATTGAGATTCTTGGTTATCCATCATTCTCCATAAAGTACCTGAAAAGGTGCTGCCTACTCTACTCTGTGCAGTTTTTTAATCTGGGTGGGAGGAACAAGGGTTATCAACTGTTTTTCAGACCCGTCTTCAAAGTGCATTTACCTCTCTATTCACCTGATCCCACTCAATTATCTTAACCAATATAATTGAGAGAAAGAAAAAAAACTACTATTAAACACTGCCCCAAATTATATATGGATTATCTGCTTTTCATCTGTGTTCAAAACATTTTCAAACTTGTTACAGAAGAGCCTGCCAGGTATTTTCTTCATAGTTCTAGGGGGGAAAACCCTGAATTTATTATACATTTACCCAAAGTAATTTGCATGAAGTTTATAATACATACTACACAGACTTCATCTGTTATCTTCGTCTCAATGTCTGAAGGACCCCTTTAACAAAACTTTTTGTAAATCCTGATACTAGTTAGTTAACATGTACTTTGCTTCAAGAACATTTATTGTCCTTAGCCCCTCAGACTGTTTTTGTCTCCTTATTCTCTAAGGTAACTGGTATACCTTGCACACATGAATACTACGAGGCTAGCCTTTCTTCACTCTAGAACTTCTTGAGACAAACACTTGCCATCAATTTGCGTAAAATTTTGAAGTCTCCATGTAAAACATGCTAAAATTAGCAAAAATCTCCCCCAAATGGCATGTCAGACACTTTGAAAACAGCAAGGAATTCCTATGATAAAACTACTTCGGTGGCACCTCTCTCATAGACTGAGGGCATTAAATTTCTCTGCTCCAACTCAGCACAAACCTCCCAACAAATCCTGCTTTAATTATTATAACTGTTATTTCAAGTTTATACATTCTGCCTTCCACTCACCAAACTTGTTCTTACGTTTCTAAAAAAATAAGTCATTTTTCAAAAGCAGAAAAGGAAAGATATATATATTTAATATATAAAAGAAAAGGCTAAATCTGACATAATTATATTCTTAAAAACATTCCATTTATTTACAGATGTATAAAAAGGCGAATTATTGGTCTACTGAGATCATGCTTCTTATAGTGTTAGGGTGAGAGCTCACTATCCTCCCAATTCCTCAACTCCTCTCACTCAACTACATCTTTCATAATCATACATGTCATTTTCATAGATCAGTTTCTCCTGGGGTAAGGTTAAAGGGTAGGAGTTTTTGGAGATTTGAGATTTCTGTCAAGACTGCAGGACTGTTGTAAAGACTGAGCCCTCCAAATTAGCCCTCACAACTTAGTAGTTCTAAGAGGTCTTGAAAATGCCATTATCTTGGGAGTTTGTAAAGACATCTGCAGCCTTCCTTAAACATGTGGAATCATCTCTCATTTCCACCTTTGTACATCTCTCATGTCAACTATCTTCCCATCAAGAACTGATTATTACCTGTTTATCTATTTTCTTCTAAAAAAGGAAACAGTGTTCAGAAGCAGAATGGTCCTTCTTTTCCTGAGGATTATTCAACTCACTTGCCTTCTCCTTGGCTGACCCTCAAAAGCCGTAACGAGAGCCTTGGGAAGTCAGGAGGAAACGTGAGGACGAGACAAGCAAGTTAATAATGGGAAACTGCAATACCTGGATTAAAGTACTAGGATCTCCAAGGACAATTATTAGTGGGGGAGACAGGTGCTGGACTCCTTGGCTAAGGCATTGAATGAAATCTGCTGGGTAAAGAGGAGTGGGAGGGATAATGAGAAGCTGAGGGGCACTCATTACCTACTTCAAGCTTCTTCAAGAACCTTTAAAGGAGGGAAGGTTGAATGCTGATGAGCAGGTCTAGAAAGGCAAGCAGCACAAAACCAACAATGAATTTGCTCTCACTGTAATTTGCGGAGGAAATTTTCCACGCCTTTTCAATCTGCTAATTACCAGAGTTACGAGAAAGGGAACCAACCATGTTAGTACTAATTCACTGGCTAGAACCATTCCAAAGCTGGTCTCACAAACTATGTCTGAAGATATGCTGAGTGGGATTTGGCATAAAGAAGGCAAGGGGTGGGGGGATGCAGAAGAAACAGCATCACCTAGGCACAGCCCAGGCACTGGAAGCTCTTGTGTTAGTGTTTCACAACACAAGCAAATCCTGTCAATGAAGACAGAACAGGGGTTACATTCCAAAATATAATTATTTAAGAAAGGCAAAATGCAGCAGCTAAATCCCAATCTATACATTTTCAGAATAGTGATTCTTGCCCCCAGGAGTTTCCAAGAGACCCCTCAAGTGCACCATGATTATTTACAAACTAGATAGGAAACGTCATTTCTATACTCAATACAAATCTCATCTTCTAGGTTGAAAACTTCAGCCTTTGAGAAATCTATGAAAACAACTATACAAAAATATAAATATCTTTATCTTTACAGGCTGTCAGTCCTTCATACCCTGACAGCTAATGAGTGAAAAAGCTCTACAGATCATTGAATCCATGGTAGCAGATAATAAAAAATATATCTCGTGATTCAAATACTGCCTCATTTCCCTGGTAAAGAGTGCCTACTGTGACTTTCCTTTTCTTTACATCCTGTGCAGGTAATAGTGAATGAAACCTTCAAGCACCAGGAGGCTGGTTTGATTTGGGAAACAGCCAGCCCCACAATTTTTGTTTTGGCCACTGTCTCTGGTCTGGGCAGGGAATGCTTTTCATTTTAGCTGTCTTTTGAGTGATGTGATTTATGAAAAGGGGAGGGCTCCCTCTATGCCTATCTCCAAAATATATATTCCAGGTAGAAATCCCTGGTACTATGAAATGTCTTTTCAACACCCAGATAGTAAGGGGAAACTAGTATTTTCCTTAATATCTCAAAATAATCACCTTAGTATTAAAAGTTAAAAGCATTCCTACTTTACCAGAAGGCTTGGGTTTATAATTCTGATTGAAAAAATAAGGGAATGGAAGCTACTTGGGAAAAAGAAGAGAAAATTTTGCTGAATGACACAAAGTGTTTCACTTTGGTATTCCATGGTACCCATCCTCTCTCCCACTACTCTTAAAACACCAACTAAAAACTATCTCTTCTGGATCCCTTTGCACAAGTGCATCACATTCCTTGGATTTCAGACTTAAACCACTTAAAACAACAGCTATCCACTACAGTTCAGCCCATAGCAACTCCAAAGTCTCAAGCAGCTTTTAATCTGGGAGGGAAGAACTAGGAACCACTATGGACCTAGAGTCTTGTTATGAATTCCTTAGGTAAGAGGGGCACCTCGTGTTCAGTAATGGATCACATCTTCTTAGAGAGGATGAGGAGACCCAGCACCACAAGTGAGGTAACACATTTTAACATGATCAGAATTTCATAGTAGTTATTTCTAATACCGAGGTCAGCACCCTACCCCTCTTTCTCTACCATCATCCACCGCATCAAAGTCAAGGATCACAGTTCCATGACACAAAGAGATGCCTATAGAGAAAGGAGGTTTCCCTCATAGCCTGGCTTCTGCCTGAGGACAAGTAAGTTCATTTCCCTGCAGAACCTGGTGAGGCCCCAGAGTTGCCCAATTTGGCCACAACAGGTGCCAGTGTAGGCATCACCTTGCTCTCCCGGCTTTCCTGGTCATTCCCTGTTAAGTTCATTTTGTGTCCAACTGATCCAACTTTGGCAGCTACAGGTGCCAAACAAGGCATCACTTTGAGACTCTGACCATCTGCATCACTAGAGGGATTAGCTACTTTTAAACCTAGAGGTGCCAACTTTGGCATAGGCCTCCACAAAGTATCTGTGGTGCTGCTGTTTTCTAGGCCAGCCTTCATGTGTAGGACAGGAGGCGAGGACACACTTTCAGCCTCTGCAGGGACACCAGAAGTACTCTTCCCTCCATCACTGGCTTTCCTGTGGGGAAGGAGGGAATCCTTTATCTCGGAGTCAATAACAATCTTAAGGACATCTGGCTCAGAGGCTGGCTCAGCAAGTTGTTTTTCATTCTCAGAAAAGTCATCATCTTCCAAGTGCAAGAGGAGAGGACTGACAGAGTCACTCTCCCCTTGTACATCAGGTAACTCTTTCAAACCAGTTCCCAAGTGGCCAACCTGGAAAGTTGCTCGGTTCCCAGGAGGAAGCTTACTGATAAAAGCCCGTCGAGCATCCCCTGTGAACTCCGTATCCATAGAGCTGGGCAGTTCAGCCAGGCTAACAGAGTCATCATTTAGTTGCTGATTAAGAAAGGCAATCTCATTGAGCAAAGAAGTCAGTGTCTCATCAGTATCATCCTCATCTTCCATGTTAGTTAGCAGTTCACTGGGATCCAGCACTGCTTCCTCTATAGCAGATGCTACCTTTCTCAGTTCCATCTCTATACTTGAGTCTTTGAGATCTTTCATCTTCAATTTATGAAATGTAGACTCCTTTGGCTTCGGTTTCTCCCGTCTAGATTCACACTCTTTCCATTTATATTGAATACCTCTCATTTCACCAGAAATCTTTTTGGGTAAGAACTCTTGTGCTTCTTGCATACTGGAAACATCAACTATCTGTGGAAAACCAGAATCTTTATTTGCCAGAAAAACTGGTGTTGGACCCAATGCCATTCTGCCTTCTCTGTGGTTGCTTCTGGAAGAGATTCTACCCGAATCTTCAAAGGAGTTATCTTCATTCCTGATAGTGCTTTTCAGGTGGTCAGATGGCTTGCCATCAGGAACTTCATGAGGATATTTGCTGCCACCCATATCTACCAAACCTCCCTCTGTGGCCAATGATGTCACATTAACAATTCTTGGCATCATAAATAAGTCGTCATTTTCTGGGGGAGGGAAAAAAAATTCGTTTAGATCTACAGTGGTAAGCATCCTCTCTCATTCATACCCAAAGACCAGAGTTCTGAAAGATTTAGTAGTCAAAATTCACCAGTTTACTTTTTAAATTTTTTTTATTTTTTTAAAAGATTTTATTATTTTAGAGAGAGAGAGTGCATACCCTCAGGATGAACGGCAGGCAGGGGGAGAGGGAAAAGCAGGCTCCAGGGAGCCCGATGCAATGCAGGGCTCAACATCAGGACCCTGGGATCATGACCTGAGTCAAAGGCAGACACTTAAATGACTGAGCCACCTTGGTGTCCCTCACCAGTTTACTTTTATCAAGAAGATGAAAGGAAATATTAGCTCTTCAAATTATGAACCTAGCTTAACAAGAAAACAGGTAAAATCTAACCAAAGGACTTTTTAACAGTCTTTATTTAAAGTCTTATTTAATTATTTTATAGAAATGCTCCCACGTTTATTTTTTTATCCTGAGGCAAACTTGTATCTTGATTCTGTTCACCCAGTTAACTGCTACTCTGAGGGTAAAATGAAGTCCTAGAGGCAGCACTATAAAAGAAAAGGTGACCCCTCCAGAAAGTGTTTAGCAGTATTAGTACTGCTAAAGATACCCTTTTATCTTAATTTAGGTGCCTAGAACCTAACATCAAACTGAGACTTCCTTTTCAATTCTACTCCTTATCCCCAAAAGGGAGTGGTGCTCAAACTGAATCAGGCTGGTAAAGTAGAAGTGCACCATCTCAGATTATAACACAAAATTAATAAATATTTATCAACACCAAAACCTAAAACAATGACTTTTCATCTTCCTTTTACTTTCTTAACTTTTCATGTTTTTCCTCTTTAGAAATAACTAAAACTCACAAAACAGTTCCCAATCCCAGGTTTAAAAAAAAAAAATCAATAGAGCCAAACATGTTATAAAAAGAGGGTCAACTCTTTCCAAGGAAAATACAAATATAAGAGATCTTTATCATTACAGAACACATTCCAAAGCTTTCTCTGTCACAATGGTACCAGGGTAACTCCTTTTGTTTGTTGTTAGTTTTTTTTTTGTTGTTTTTTTTAACCAGGGGGTAGCTCTTTCTCCCTACCCAAAGAAGACAACACTTACAACATACCTGATTGAGCCACAGCACTGGTGGCTACTTGAGGCTTCATATCCGCTTCCAAGAGAGCAGGAGAAACAGTTACCACTGGTCCTGAGAATAAAGGACCCTTCAAGGTGAGCAACTGCCCTTGCGGAGTCATCACGATGTTAGCAGAGGTGTGTGGAGTGTTAGAGGGTGAGGTATTTTCTGTAAGGAAAATCAGAAATAAGTTAAGGATAAAAGATCTTCAATTACGCTAATATAACCTAGGAGTCTAGGAGATACCCCTAAAACAGCACTGACTTAAAAGGCAAGAAGTAAATTTCAAATTTGGTTAGGGACCCTCAACTTGGAATTTACTTCCTGAAACACTTTTCACTGCATAATGGGTTACCTGTGCACTGATTCTCCTAAGGGATAGAACTTATGTTGAGGAAAACTCAACATGCAACCACTTTTTCATTGGAATGGTTCCAACAGTCCTGATAGTGAATCTAGATGAAGGCAACCATAATTCTATCCTCAGGCTTGCTTTTCTTATACACCTCTAACAAAGTACAAGTTTCTAGCCCTTACACTTTGTTTTCCATCTATGAAATGAGGTGGACTAGACTTAACTGATCATTAAAATTCTTTCTTAGCAAAGTTAAAATTACCTCATTTTAGTATCTCTCAGTACTTTCCTAGATTTCCTGGTTCACACACTGGGCAACACAAAGAGTAAAAGAGGAAATACTATTCTTTTAAGGATATAAACAAGTAATATAAAAGCAGAATAGCCTCATTTCCAAAATCAAGATAGGAGAGAACAGTAACTTAAAACCAATTTACTTTGTTCCTTAATAGCAATTCACTGATAGGCAGTTGGATAAACATGGAGTCTGACTCAACAAAATTAAACTTTTTAAAAATTCCAATTTATTTGTCTCAGCAAGACAATTCAACTCAGGAGCAAAAACTGCAGGGAAATCAAGAGTTTGGATATAAAGTACAAAAGGATGGCAGCTTAAAAAAAATGTTCATTGAAACATTAGGATAACATGACTGCTATCAAAAGCAGGTCTTGGGGCGCCTGGGTGGCTCAGTAGGTTAAAGCCTCTGCCTTTGGCTCGGGTCATGGTCCCAGGGTCCTGGGATCGAGCCCCACATCGGGCTCTCTGCTCAGCAAGGGAGCCTGGTTCCTCCTCTCTCTGCCTGCCTCTCTGCCTACTTGTAATCTCTATCAAGTAAATAAATAAAATCTTTAAAAAAAAAAAAAAAAAAAAAAAGCAGGTCTTATATGTTACCATAACTGGTAACTTAAGATTTCCTTGAGTATGTAAAGCTAGAAACTAAAATCTAATATAGTTAATATTCTTTTTATAAAACCTACCTTTAATTCATTTAATTAATCTAAAATTACAGACAAGAAATGACTCACTCCACTGAACTAAATGATATTCACCTATATTAAGGAAGGCAAAAAATGTCCCTCCTACCTGTGGCCTGGTCTCTTTTTCTGGAAAGAATCAAAGGTTTCCCCTTCCTGTTATTTATAAACATCTGTCCAAGGTCTACAGATGATGCAGATCCTTCCTGCTGTTTGCTAGTTCTGGGAGACACATCAAACTCATCTGATCCCATCTTCTTTTTTCTTTTTTGTGCCTCTAGTGCTTGTTGTTTTGCATAAATATACTCCAGCTTCTTCAGGACCACTTCTTCTGTCTTACCTATAGGTTGACAGGGAATAAATTGTCACTCTTTATAGGACCCCATGTAATAATGAGAAATAGAGTCAACTGAAATCCAGTTGATTTAACTATATTCCCCAAAACTATGGAAGGCAAGAGTGATTATAATCCAGAGGAAACATCCCACCCATTCAAAAGGTTAACTGTTAGCTCTGGGAACCAAGCCATAAACTAAGAAGTATCTGAAATATCTACTGAGGATTTCTCCTCACTAGAGATGTTGTATTATACTCTTTTTACCAGGTATCATTCACGTATCTCACCTGAAAGAGATGATACTTTCCGTATCAAAATATTCCGTTTCCGAGTCAGAAGATTTTTCTGTCCTATCAACTTGTCTGCCTGATCTGTTAGTCCCTGAATTTCGCTGAATGCCTAAAAACAAAAAATTAATATGTGAATTGATTTGCTCTTTCCTATAAACAGGTAAGGCCTACACAATTTCTTCAATGAAAAAACTTTAATCTAATACTTTATAGAAAACTTTGTCATTTAAAACAATTCTTAATGCTTCAGAAATTGCTTTGTTAAACTGTAGGAGGCTATACTTATATAAATATACTTATACTTCTAAGAAACATGACTATTTCCATAGAGCATCACTGAGTGTTTCATAGGTGTTTTTACTACAAGGAGATACAAAACATTTTACTTTGCTTAGATTTTAATAATCAATTTTAAAATCAGCACCTAGTAAGTAAAATCTGGCTGCAGTAATTATGTTCTAGACAGACATGAATGCTTGCCTTGTACTCCTCCAACTTCTACTTAGAAGTAATTTAAATGAAATTACCGTAGATATTTCAGATTTCCTTTTAAAATGACTGGCGGCTGTTTTTAAAAACTGTTAAAATATCACCTATGTGGACCACCTGGGTGGCTCAGTCAGTTGAGCATCTGCCTTCTGCTCAGGTCATGATTCCAGGGCAGGTTCCTTGCTCGGCAGTGAACCTGCTTCTCTTTCTGCCTGCTTGTCCTCTCTCTCACTCACAAATAAATAAAATATTTTTAAAAATCAGAAACATTAAAAGTATCTATCTATCTATATATATATATTACTTATGTTGTGCTTTTCACTGTGCTAAACTATTCTAGGGCCACCTGAGTGGTGTAGTCGGTTAACCTATTTGACTCTTAGTTTCAGGTCAGGCTGTGATCTCAGGGTCCTGAGATCAAGCCCCATGTCAGGCTCTGGCTTCAGCACAGAGTGTGCTTAAGACACTCTCTCCCTCTATCCCTCCTCACTGCTTGCTCTTGCTCACTTGCTCTCTGTCTAAAATAAATAAGCCTAAAAATAAATAAAATGACTGGCAACTGTTAAAACTATGTTAAAATATCTCTTATGTTGTGCTTTTCACTGTGGTAAATCATCCTAAATGCTACGGAGAACACCAACGTAAAGAGATTGTGGTAAGCAGAGCTAACCAGAGTTTCTGACTTAATCTGAAGTTAGTTTGGCTGGTTAAGAACTTGACTTTAGATGACAAACAGCTGTGACTCAACATGAGGGCTTTTCCCCTTAAGAGATTTGTTGGGTGTTCACTAGTCCATATTCAAATGTTAAATACAAGCTCTACTTCAATCTCCTCTTAGGGTGAGGATTCTCTTTCTCATAGTATGTCTAGAAGATTCTCTTAGCCAAATTGTCATTTGTGGGTCATTTATAGATGACACTTACCCTAGTGAGAATGAGACTTTTGGAAACCTTGGAAGAATGAAGCAATCCCAATGTGATCTTCAATTTCTCAAAGAGATCCCTCATTTCACCACGCCGGCGACGCTCATTGGCAGTGTGTGTCCGGCGATAATAAGCAAAAGCTTCTGCTTCTTTTTGTAGTTTTTCACTCCAGTAATCAGGCTTCAGTTTTAGAGGAATTGGTGGAGCCTATCCAAACAAAAGATTGCCACCTGATTTTATCTCATTTGTACTAGCCCTCTACCTCCATCCCGAATGGCAATGTTCCATACTACATACTAAATATCTCCTGTCTTCTATTTTAATAAGCTCTTGATGTTGGTCACCTTACTATCAGTCTATCCTTCCTCCAAATCTGGTAACCAACAGTATAAATCACTTTGCAGCTCAAATTTCAGTGGTTCTCAAATGAGGAAGACTTTGAAGAGGGAAATCTAGAAAGAACTTACCCATGTAATTTATTATTAAAACTTGTTTTCATGACAAAATCACATGAAAAATTTCAACAAAATCTTAATTTATGGAAAACAGGTTTAAAATTTTTTTCTTAAATGCTTTAAGATCTTTTACAATTTGGTAAAGGATCAACTGCCTCTCTTCCTAAATCACCATTCTCTCCAACCATTCTCAGATGCTAGAAGTTTCCAAAATGGACTACGCAATCTCACATCACCCTGCCATTACAAACTATTGCCTGAACCTATCCCTCCCATCCTATCCTCCAAAACTTAACATTTAAAAGTCATACTTTGCATTTGTTTCAGGAAAGTCTTTCTTGACCCTCAGTATGCTTTAGGCTTCTTTCTCTTACTCTCACTTATAAAAAATTATTTACTAAAAAAAAAAATAATAGTAGATGCACATAGGGTTTTAAATATAAGTATCTGAAGAACTTTTAATGAAAACCAACTGTTCCCTACATTTGTACCTGGATCCTTAAAAACAACCACTTCCTGATTCTTTTAGAGGCTTCTTCTGGTTCTTAAATCTATATTCTAAGTAAAAAAAAACAGTAATACAGCTTATACTTCTCCATTTTCAATGCTATCTACATCCTGCTATGCGGAAGATTTAGCTCACACCACTCTAACATCTCACATTCTTCCTAATAATAATTCTAATTCTTCTATTGATCCCTTTGCAACCTGAATATAATTCTATATCAATTTTCCATTTCATCAACACAGTATCTCTCTGTAAAATGAGGACATCAGCACTCGTATCCTTCATTTCTTCTTCCCTCTTTCACCTCCCAAGATGTTCTTTGTACTTACACACCTTTCAAGATTGCAAGTCTTCCACACTTTATTCACAGATTATGAAAGCTTGAGAAAATCATTAACAATGGCTACCTTAAATCAAGACAATGTGACTACTACTCATACAAAGTGAGTCATAATTATATTCCCTGTCTTCTATAGTTTCTTGATTTTGTGTTTTTCCCTTCTGATGTTTCTAACTGCTTTCTGACACTGGAGGCCTTTATCTAACCCTGACAGTATCCCAAAACTCTTATATAAAATCACTGTCTTTCTAAAGTCAAACTCATTGTGCATTAGTATAGTATGGGAAAAGAAAAGATACAAGATACAAAATTATCAAGTTTAACTATGGTAAGACACTACAAATGATTTGCACGTAATAATTAGGGTACAAAACAGTGGCTTGTGTACATAAGGTATTATGAAAATTCTTACATCTGGAAAATGTTTTAGGATGAATGAAAAACTATGGTGATATATGCAAAATGATTACAATCATGTAAATATGTACCACCCAAAACCAGATCAAACTCCAACTAATCACCCAGTGGTTTTTAAAAAGGCTTGAATACCACTCTCCACCTCAAACCCATATCCACCACTGTTTTAATATATTACTTAAATTAAAACAGAGTAACAAGTGGAAAATGGTTTAAACAACCAAACTCTCTTCCATGCTTAGCCTAAGGCGGGGGGTGGGAGGAACCTTGCTTAATTATGGTGCTATGACATCATACACTCAAATACATCAAGAAAAGCAAAGAGGGCTCATAATTTAGTGGCTCCTTGAATTTCTAGCCATCATTCGGAGAATAATTTTTTTATTCACTGAAAATCATGAGCCTAGACAAGAAAGAATGCCAGCCTTTTTCCACATGACACAATTAGAGTACAGGATTGGTTTTCATATAAGCACATCAATTTTCATCAACTCTGTACCCATTTTAGTTCTTCTAAAATATTCTATTTAGTAGTAGAGATTTAAGAGAGGAAAAAAAGGACTTAAATAGTATAATTTCATGAAGAAAAAAAAAACTAATTACATTAACTCACTGGCAAAAATAGCCCTGAAAAGTCATAGCTAATAGAGGAATGTTATTTCAAACTGTAATGACAAATGTTATCAATTTAATTGAGTAATTGCCATTAAATATATTGTAAATACCTTTCGACTCCTTTCAGCAGCTTTTTCATCTGCAGAGATATGGGTACGGCACCTAGGTAAAGACAATTTTTCCAATGTCTTACTGAAATTCAATAACCCAAGACCTGTTTCACTGAACAAAGCCATCCCAAACTGTTTGAAAGTATAACCAGCTTCTTTTTGTCAAGGTCTGACAATATGGAGCAATATGATTTATTTCAACAGTATGCTTTTTTCTCTAAGTATTCAAATAGTTCCTAAAACTGGAAATTACTTTTTCAACCATGAAATATTTCATATATACAACCTGTTTAAACAAATTATACAATGAACATCTGGGTGTCTACCACACAGTTCAAGAAATAAAACATCTCAAATATACAGGAAATCTTTTTTCCATTTCAAATTTTTATTTAAATTCTATTTAGTTAACATTCAGTGAAGTACCAGTTTGAGAGGAATTCAGTAACTCACCATTTACATACAACACCCAGTACTCATCATATCAAATGCCCTCCTTAAATACCCATCACACATCTAGCCCACCACCTCCCGCCCCCTGCTGCCCGGCCAAGGGCTCAGTATGTTCTCTAAGAGTCTCTCAGGTTTTCCTCTTTCCTCCCCCCACCATATGTTCACCTGTTTTGTTTCTTAAATCCCACATGTGAGGGAAATCATACGGTATTTGTCTTTCTCTGACCTATTTCGCTTAGCAAAATACACTCTAGCTCCATGTATGTGGCTGTAAATGGCAAGATTTCATTCTTTTTGATGGCTGAAGAATATTCCACTCTGTGTGGAATACCACCACACACATCTTCTTTATCCATTCATCAAAAAAATACAGCCCACTCGGGGCGCCTGGGTGGCTCAATGGGTTAAAGCCTCTGCCTTCGGCTCAGGTCATGATCCCAGGGTCTTGGGATCGAGCCCCACATCGGGCTCTCTGCTCAGCAGGGAGCCTGCTTCCCTCTCTCTCTCTGCCTGCCTCTCTGCCTACTTGTGATTTCTGTCAAATAAATAAATAAAATCTTAAAAAAAAAAATACAGCCCACCCAATCACATCTCCTTCCTCCCTTCCTTCTTGTAGGTGAACACTCTAAAAATGAGGGTTTGTTTTGCTTTTTAAGACTTACTTATTTTGAAAGAGGATGTAGAGAGCACGCATGAATGGAAGGGAGGGGCTGAGGGAGACGGACAATCTCAAGCAGCCTCAGCAACGAGTGCAGAGCCAAATGTGAAGCTTGATCTCATGACCCTGAGATCATAACCTGAGCCAAAATCAAGAGCTGGAGGCTTAACTGACTGAGGCACCTGGGTGCCCCCAAAATGAGTTTTTACCTTTGCATATCTTTGCAGTTTTACTAGGAATGTACATATCCCTAAATAGAAAATACTAGGTAACACTTTAAACATTATATATTATGGTATATCTTCATCTGATTTCACTCAACATTACATCTGAGATATCGATAGACACAGTTCTAGTTAAATCATTTTAACTGCTATACAGCGTTCCCCAAGCATGAAGTTCACAAAATTTATTTTTCAGAATTCTAGTAATTGTTTGGGTTGCTCCCCAATTTTCTCAATGGCAAACAATGTTGCAATGTATAATCCCATACATGGCCCCTTGTACCTATGTGTGAACTCTTCCAGGTTATATATACCTAAGAGTAGAATTGCTGGTTAGAAGAAAGGTGTGGAAGTCAACTTCAGTCATATCACACTACTCTCCAAAATGATTATAACAATTTACACTCCCACCTGCAGTATGTTCCGACTGCTCCACAATTAGACACAAGGGTACTCTGAGAAATCACAACTTTTGCCAATCTTATGGATGTAAACTAATGAAGTCACTGTGGTTTAATCTGTATATCCCTAAATACTTGTGAAGTTAAACAAATTTGTATGTGTTTACTGGTCGTCCAGGTTTCCTCTTCTGTGACCTGCCTATAGTATCCATTATATACTTACCTATTCCCTCATCTTTTTCTTACTGACTTAAAAAATTATTTTATGTCATTGATACTAATCCTTTGTCAAACATGTACCGCAAATATTTTCCTTATACTATTAATTTGCCTTTCACAGTTTTCATGGTGTAGTAAGAGAAATTTTTAAATGTTTAACAATCTGTTCCTTTGCAATTTGTGCTCTTTCTGTGTTGGTTATTCTTGACCCTATTGTTCCAGCCCATTAAGATGGTATCTTTCCATACAAATGGAGTGATCCGCAGGGGCACGTGCACCTGGAATGTTTATACCAGCAATGTCCACAAGAGCCAAACTATGGAAAGAACCTAGATGTCCATCAACAGATGAATGGATAAAGATGTGGTGTATATATACAATGAAATACTATGCAGCCATCAAAAGAAATGAAATCTTGCCATTTGCAACGACGTGGACGGAACTAGAGGGTATTATGCTTAGCAAAATAAGTCAATCAGAGAAAGACAATTATCATATGATCTCCATGATATCAGGAAGTTGAGATGCAACATGGGGGATCTGGGGGGCAGGAAAAGAATAAATGAAACAAGATGGGATTGGGAAGGAGACAAACCATAAGAGAATCTTACAAAACAAACTGAGGGTTGCTGGGGGGAGAGGGTGGTGGAGTTATGGACATTGGGGAGGGTATGTGCTATGGTGAGTTCTGTGAAGTGTGTAAACCTGGTGATTCACAGACCTGTACCCCTGGGGCTAATAATATATTGTATGTTAATTAAAAAATTAAAAATTAAAACAAATTTTAAAAGATGGTTATCTTTCTATTTGATCTTCAATGTCCTACAGTAATTTTATAAAAATTTTACACAGCTTTTGTTAATAATCCCAAATATGTTTTTTCTGTTATTATAAATGGTATTTTGTTTGTTGCTATTGTTCAGAAAAATCAACTTTAGTATAATCAACATAATCCAGCGATACTGCTAACTTTAAGTCTAATTAATTACACTGTTAAAAGATTTAAACTCTTTCAATCTTAACCAATAGGCAGCTGAAGTAGCCTCCAAATAGCACTGGAATGAAGAAAATTATTAGACCTATGTCCCCATCCTGAGACTTTCTCAGCATCATCAGGGATGAAGAATTACTCTTTCTCAACTCATTACTCTTTTACATGGTGGTTAAAAAGATAACAGGAAAAGCACATCTGGCACAAAATAAGGACTTCTTATTTCCATCAATCTCTCACACCCCAATCCCTAAAAATTACAAGGTTTACTAACACAGAAAATGGAATAAATTTTCCTGAACATACTCTATTTTCATCTCATCTGAACACATAAAAATTTCCCAACTGTATCTCACCTGTTCAACCAATAAAGTAACCAAATTCAGAATTTAATGCCTATTCTTAAAAGATAAAGGAACTAACTTCTGTTGAGTAGTCCACTTTTGTGTCAGTTACCCTAGTCACATACATTATCTTATAGAATACTTCAAATTAGGGGCATTTTCCTCATTTCACAGCTAAAGAATCTAAGACTCAGATTAAAGACTTGCCCGAGGTTAAACAGCTACAAACAGAACTACTACTTTATTTTTTTTTTAAAGATTTTATTATTTATTTGACAGACAGAGATCACAAGCAGGCGGAGAGGCAGGCAGAGAGAGAGAGAGAGGAGGAAGCAGGCTCCCTGCCGAGCAGAGAGCCCGATATAGGGCTTGATCACAGGACCCTGGGATCATGACCCGAGCCGAAGGCAGAGGCTTTAACCCACTGAGCCACCCAGGCGCCCCCAGAACTACTACTTTACTACCCATGTGTCAGGCTCCAAAAGCATAGGTTATTCACATTCACACATGGTCTTCTAGCAATAACCAAGGCAAGTTAATTACCTCTGAATTCCAGCTCCCCTCCACCTACTCATAGAGGAATAAAAAAACTAGGTCAGTTATCCAGAGCTCTTCAACAGAACATTTAATTTTGTTTATGGTAATAAGACAACAATAACAAAAAACAAAAATCCGAAGACAAATTAAGACTTACGGCTGTTTGAAAGTCTGTGTTTGGGCAGCTGTGGTCTTCACGTGGGAAACATTAATTTCCTCCGAGAGCTCTTCTACAGTCTCAATGTCCACCTGTTCCTCATCATCCTCAATGTATTCTACACAGTTATTCTGAAATAAAGCAATCCAACAGTAAATAAAGTATTGGGAAACAAACATACCTAAACTTTCCAATCGAATACTCCCTTTATAAAACCAACCAGGGCCAAACATTGATTTTAAACCATGAATACTGATGATCCCAAACTTGATTTTCATAAGAAGGAATGAGTTAGAAGATAGCATATGGTTAGAGCTAACAACCAAGCACTACATTAAAAATCATAGATACATACTGAACAGACATCACTAGAGTCCCCAGAAGGCTGTATATGCTTCAGGGTTATTTCTAGTGGACAAAATTCAGGTACAAATATATTAAAGCTTCATAAATTTTAAGATTAAATAGCAGCGAAGTAAAATTTCGTGAATGGGTAGGGGGAAAGGAGAAAAATTCAGGTTCTACTTTACGAGTGCTTCATGGCTAACCCCTTATCACATACCCACAAAAACACACTAAAGGTAGATATGAAAAGAGAATATAGCCCAGAGTCTGTCTTCTAAGTCTCTTAATCGCACACAAAGAGAGCTTCTGAGGAATTTCAGGTACCAAAAAAGCCCAAACTTACTGTATTTGCTTTACTATACAGTAAAACAAACAAACAAACAAACAAAGTTGGGCCGCCAGGGTGGGCTCAGTCGATTTAGCAACCAACTCTTGATTTCAACTTAAGTCATGATCTCAGGGTTGTGAGATCAAGCCCCACACTGGGCTCCATGCTCAGCTCAGAGTCTGCTGGTCCCTCTCCCTCTGCTCCTCCTCCACTCATGCACGTGCATGTGCATCACATTCTAACACATAAAATTTTTTTTAAAAAGTCAATCAGTGAGCATTTATTGAGCACCTGTCATGGAAATTCACTGTATTATTTTATGTTAATAAAATAGTAGAATATAGAAATTATGGAATATGTAGATATACTTAAGTCCACCTTTAAAAGTGGTGTTTACTATGCCAGAAACTAAACTGGAAATATGTTATCTGTTTATAACAGTACTATACCTGAGAGGCACAACTTAAAATGAAGCATCCCAATCACCTTATTAATTCTGTTTAAACTTGATGGAAAAATTACTTACCCCCATGAATTATAGGTTCCATAAGGCTGACAGACACTAAATGCAAGCCATCAATTATGGTCCCCAACTCTAACAATGTCTATTAAATTTAAACAATGTGAACAATATATATTAACTCTAGGAATCTAAATCAACAGAGTTGACAGAATCTAGCTAACTAGTAGACAGAATCTAAAGAGTCTGAATTATAATGTAGGTAGATGCTTTATGGTGTTTAAACTGAAGAATGTCTGCCTACAGCATGGCTTTAACTGAAGGCTTTATAAATAATATCCAATAAACTTCACAACGGAAGATTAAATTAAAGAGGCTACTCACTACTTTCCTTAAACTATTCCAGTATAATGCTAATCACATGCACAAAAATATTGTATGTGTAGGACAGGTACAGAAATACAGTGCAGAATTTAGATTTTACAGATCATTTACTATAATGCCTGTACTTTTAAAAAGGTCTCTGTACCTTGTATGTCAGATTCCCTATTAGGAAATCCAATCCCTTGATTAAGACACTTTAAAGCTTCTGTTAAGTCAGTTCTACTGAGAGCAACAGTTTTCACTGGTTTTAAGGTTGGACTGTCTTTGGTCTGATGCTTACCCAGGCTGACTTACAATGGGAGATTCCGCAAAAAGCACAAGAAGATCTGCAATCTAACTCTTAAACTCAATGAATTCAGATTCTTCAGCTACCCATAGGTTATCTGTCCTCAAAAAGGATGAGGCTACAAATAGAATATAAGGCAAATGTATATAGAATCCTCTAATAGTAGAGCTAGATCCTCGTTTTACAAATGAGACAACTGAGGTAAAGAAATAACACAGGAACATTAGAATACTTAAACATTTTTGAGTTTTAAAATAATCTTCCTGTTATATTTTATCTGCATAAGGCAGTTAGGCATTAACAGAGAAGGACCAGGTAACACAGAGACTGAATCCCATGGAAGTGAGAGTCTAAAACAACCAACTGCATGATGATCTCCTCAGAGGGCCATATTATCTGCTCCTAGTGAGAGGGGTATGATTTAGATTTAAGGGCACCCTACAGGCAGCTGGCTACAATCTCCTTAGGTTTTACATCAAACCCCACTGTCAGGCGTCAGCATACGAGAGCCTGTCATCTGTTTGTGTAAATACAAGTTTTATTGGAGCACAGCCACTCTCTTTCACTTACTATTGTTTATGGCTGCTTTCATGCTGTAACAGCAACCAAGCAGTTGCCAACAGCAAGCCATCCAGCCTACAATGTCTAAAATGTTAACAATCCAGCCCTTTACAGAAAAAGTTTGTCCAACTCCTGCCCTATATGCTTCTCACTTAGACAGTAGTCTAGAAAAATGTTTAGACAGGAAGTCTAGAAAAATGGCTTCAGAAAAAATGTTTATAAAAATTATAAAAGTTATATTACAAAGGAAGATGACCAAAGTTTAGAACATAAACTCTAGAAACTATTTAATTTCAAGAAATACTTTAAAAGCAACTTGGGCAGGGTGATAATGGTATTTTCCATTTTTCTCCAAAAAGAGAAACATTTCTCTAAATGTAAGCAGTAAGTTCTCCTCTGGTTCTAAGGCCATCTATTCCCTGTTCTTTATGTAATCTACCAGACAGGCTATAATCACTTCACACAGAAAATGTAAAAAACAAAACAAAAAAACCAAAACCAACAAAAAACCTGAGAACAAATAGGAGCAGGAGTTTCAGGACTTCCTTTTTTCTTTTTTATTTTTTTTTTAAACCTAACTTGAAAGCACTCTCAAGCATCTATCCCCCAAAGGCATAAGCCAGCCTTTCCAGGTAAGTCTCAAAGAATAATATAAGCTCAGTAAATGTTACTGACTGACATAGCCTAAAAACTACAAAGTCATTTAATCATGATCTAAACCTAGGCATCCAAATCAATGTATCAAGTCTTAGTGATCTTCTGGAAAAGCTACTGTCTCTAATAAATCATTTTAAATTCTTGAGGTTTCAGTCACAACAAAAATGGGCTCACCACCTTTTCTACATCATCAACCTCCTCACTCTGGTAGTCAGAAACAACATCCACAATCTCATCAATAGAATCATCGGTTTTCTCATTCTCATCTTCCTCATCCTCCTCTTCCAAATCCAAAACAGTCAAGTCAGCACTGCTTCGCCCACCCTTCTTCTCTTGCTTTGGTTGTATCTGTTCTGACAGCAGTAAGTGACCTTGAAAATGTCCTTCCCCTCTGCTCCCTTTTGTAGCTCTCCTCGGAACAATGGAGAAGGCTGTTGGACTAGAAATCCTACTCCAAGAATCACATTCAGTTTTTAAAACTCTGACATTTTCAGTAGTTCCACTTTTTCCAAGTAGATCAGAGATGCCTTGTTCTTGTTGAAACACATCAGAATCTTCCTGACAGGTCTTTATTTCTTTAATTAACTGCTCATCTGCCTCTTTCTTGCAATCTTGTGAAGTTCCAACACATTTCTGGGTCAGAGGGCCCTTCAGGTGTTTTCTCCATCTCTCCCTAATACTGTCCTTCTCCAGAGAGTCTCCACATCCCTTCTCCTTGGCCTCTGGCTGTGGAATAGATTGCTGCTCCACAACTTTGCTCCCTGATAATTCGAGTTTACTTTCTTCCTTAGAGATGACTGGAAATTCATTTGATTTTTCCTCTGAATTTTCTAATCCTTTCTGCTGTTCCACTTTCACATCACCAAGCTTTTTAAGCTGTATACTACTTTGGACTGTCACATTGCTGGCTTTTTTGGAAATGGTCTTAACTTCTAGAACAGTCAGTTTTTCTTTGGAACTGTTACGATTTCTAATCCCATACTCTTCATCAACATCTTTATAGTCTTCACCTATGTGTGACCCAGTGATACAGGAGTGCTGAGAAGGTTTAACAATTATAGGACCCTCTTCTGTAAGGGATTCTTCATCTAAATGATCGCCCCCATCTACCAAGGAATCATGCAGGATTTCTTCTGATGCAGCAGCCCCAGAGTTTTGCTTTATTACATTAGCCCCAGAATCTATTTCTCCTTCTGACTGTAGGGCCTTCTTAGTATCCTGCTCTCTTTTTAAAAAGCTTGTTCCATCTTTCTGGTCTGCACTCTGAGACTCTCTTTTCATTTGAAGAGAAGCAACATGTTGAAGAATGGAACTGGGAACAGGCTTTTGTCCAGGAAGCTGCAACAAAGCAAAACTACCAGACTGGAGAGGAATAAGACTGGCTGTACCAACAGGCTGCCCTCCTGAACTATAGGTTATTTTGGTCTCAGAACCTGTTTTACTTGCAAAGCTTTGTGGTTCAGGAGGGGAAATCCTCAGGGTCAATGTACCAGACTGAGACACAAAACTAGGTCCAGAAGAAAGCAAGGATGGTGCCTGAGTGATAACATTCACTGCTGGAGAAGACCCAACAGCCTGAATTACAGGATTCATAACAGAGAAAGCAGAGGACGAAGCAGAAGATGGTGGAGTCTCTGAAGGTTTGGAAGGAGTGGGTAACCGGATTCCCATCACAGAGCCTGGTAAGAGGAAAAAAAAAAAAAATTTTTTTTTTAAATTATCACTTCCTGTATGTCTGAGGAAGTAAGACTTCCAAGGTATGCTTTTCTTTTTGACAGATTAACTCTAAGAGACTAAGAAATCCTGGTGTATTAACATCCCATGCGGCCAAATGATTCAACAAAAGAAAAACTCATCAGAAAGATCTCCAGTTTTATACCTGGGTTCCGAAACATAACAGGCTGTAAGTTGGGCTGGGTATTAGAGCCTCGAAGCTGATGCAAGGGGAGGAGCTGAACAATCTGCCCGTTAGGATGCCTGAATAGATTCATCCCACTTGGGCTCCTAACAGGCTGCAAGACCATCCGATGCCCCTGAAGCTGTGTGTTTGGAACAGGTCTAAGAGTAGGAGAACCTTGCTGCACTGGAATCAGCAACAATCGAGGTCCAGTACGTTTCACTGTGTTAGGAGAGACCTGAGGAGTAGCCACTGGAATCTGAGGGGCATTTTCTGAAAAACAGAAAATGGAAACATAGTATCAGTTCACTTTAATGCATATAGGAAAAACTATTAGGACATAAGATCTGACCACACTATAAATAATTTCTAATTTGAATTATACAGTTGGTGAAACCCTGTATCTCTATCATATGTTACTTAATAGTCCTATGGCTGAGAACAATTTATCTTAAAACCTAATTATCAAGACATTGTAGGACCTTACCCTCAGAATGGTTAAAAAAAAAAAAAAAAGAAAAAAAAAGCATCAATTGTCAAGAGGTGCATTTAAAGAAATAATGCTTCTGCCTAATGAAAAACATGGCAATGGGACGCCTGGGTGGCTCAGTTGGTTGGGCGGCTGCCTCTGGCTCAGGTCATGATCCCAGCGTCCTGGGATCGAGTCCCGCATCGGGCTCCTTGCTCAGCAGGGAGCCTGCTTCTCCCTCTGCCTCTGCCTGCCACTCTGCCTATGCTCGCTCACTCTCTCACCCTCTCTGACAAATAAATTAAAATCTTTAAAAAAAAAAAAAAAAGAAAAACATGGCAGGCCTCTAAATCTTGGCTCTCATTAAAGTTAAACAGATCATTCACAATAAAATGCTCTTCTTCAGCCTTATAATTCAGGTCATTAACACTAAAATTATGACTTCATTTCATAGGTCATACTCAAGTAAGATAAAGTCAGGGACTAAAAATCGTGAGGCATAAAAAACTCCTTGGCTTTTAAAATACACTGACAAATAACAAAAGCGTAAAGAGCTGTGGAAATTATTTTTCAGAAGAAAAAAAATACATACCCCCCAAAAATGGAATGAAATTAAGAGACATCAAAGAAGCAGGGAAATAAAGCCTGGTTAGGAAGAGGCAAAAGATAGTTTTAAAACAAACAAAAAAAGCAAAAATTAAATGCAAAAGATGTGAATTTAAAAAAATTTCAAATCATTAATAGTACCTAAAGTCCCACCTTCAATGTTTGGAAGAGATATTTGAAAATACCGAAGACAGAGAAAAATAATAATGCGAATAATCTACAGACAGATTTTTGGTCACGGGGATAAAAAGACAGGAGTAACGGTGATGTTGGGCAGAAATGAAACTAACCTAACATTACCATTCAAATTAGTGAACTTATTTAATATTATTAATAAATATTTTCATATTAATATGTTTATTAATGTGTTCATATTTATTAATATGTTCATTAGTTTGTTGCTAAATAAAAAAATCAACCAAACGAATCAGTTTAACATGTGACACAATCAGATAAGCACTCTACCAACAAAACATATCAAACTTCTAAAAGGAAATTATGCTCCTAACATTTACATTTCAAATTATATGTAAGATCCAGAACTACTCTTAAAAGTGAAATGAAATGCAAAGACCAAACTGTTCGGGGGTGGGGGGTGCAATTTAAATAAAAAACATCCACCTTACACGAATTAAGAATCATGTTAAAGCATTCTTAATTTCCTGAACATTTCTATTCAAAGAACATTTTAGAGAATGGTTCAAACCCAAAGCACTCTTAATTCAGAGAACAAAAGCAACCTTTAACAGACACACAAAATATGCGAGTATTTATTCACATGCAGGTGAGGGCTAAGAAGGGAAAAGAAAAAGAAGTTAAATGAAAAAGTCACAGATGTCTAAGTACCCAAGTTGGGATCCTCTTTATGAACCTAAAACAAAATTACACACACTTAGAAGTTACCAGAGTCAGCTCCATTTAAAAAAAAGAGCAATTAAGAAAATCTGTTAACATTAGTATTTCAAGTGGTATTACAGAAGATATTTTTAGATGGTATATGGATATAGTGTATCACCATATCACACTGTCAGAAAATAATTTCTTTTTCAATTTTAATCTTCTGATTATATACAGAAGAAAATACTAGTCTTTGATATTACATCAGCATTTTCTAGGTTTCTTCATTAACAGAGTGCAAGCCACATATTAACATGGTAGCTAGCTAGAATGTATTTCTTTTTATTTTTGTTTCTAATGTATTTATTTATGGAGTAAGCCTCTGTTATGACAAGTAATGTTGGTTTCCAATTACAGTAAAATAGCCCCTTTTAAAAATACATTTAAGCAAACAAAGGAGTTTATTTAAATGAGAATATTAAGTCAATAATAGTACAAATGAGAATCAGAGCAAAATACCTGAATGGATATTCCAAGTGACTGAAATCTGAGAAACAGCAAACCACAAAAAGCTAAACAAACTACTTTATAGTTTCATGACAGAAGTAAAGAAAAGGGTTGGAGGGGCGCCTGGGTGGCTCAGTGGGTTAAAGCCTCTGCCTTCGGCTCAGGTCGTGATCTCAGGGTCCTGGGATCGAGCCCCGCATCAGGCTCTCTGCTCAGCGGGGAGCCTGCTTTCCCCTCTCTCTCTGCCTGCCTCTCTGCCTACTTGTGATCTCTCTCTCTGTCAAATAAATAAATAGAATCTTAAAAAAAAAAAAAAAAAAAGGGTTGGAATCCATATCGTTTAGAAAAAATCTCAAGTTAAAATATGACAAGATATAAACCTTGAGATCCAATAGGAAATCAAAATGGCTTTATCAACAACAATCTCAGTTCTGAAACTGCATATTAAACTTATAATTTTTAATCTTTATATATAGGGAGAAGCAGAAGACAACAAATTTAATCCATGATTCATTTATCCTTTGGAAAGACCTTCAACTTTAAACTAACTCCCAAATCACTTCATTCCTAAAACACTGATAGAGATTTGGACTATGTCACTAAATGCAAAAATATTTAGTAGGAAAAATATCAATAACCAAAGAATTACTATTGCCTATTTATTTCCCCTTAAGTCCTGTGAAGTCTCTCACTCTTTTACATAGTAATTCTCTCTGAGTACATTAAGGGAACCATTTATTTTAGCTGGTTGAATTAGGATATAAGAAATTAGCAAAGTGTAGGATATTTCTATTTTATATTCACTTAACATAAGCCTACAAAAAAACTTTAACTGAAAAGTTGATCAACATACAGATTCCTAAACAAAGAAATATGCCTCCTTATTTCTATCTCAATCAGTTCATACAAAATAATAAACAGAAGGATAATGTCAGTAGTATATGGGAGTTGGTCGGATTAACAAATGATTTTTACTAGGTAAAAGGACCTAGAGTCTTAATCTTCAGCAAGGAGAGAAAAGCCCTCTGTTCTCTTTTTTACTTAAAAGGAAGCACACACAGGGATGCCTGGGTGGCTCAGTTGGTTAAGCATCTGCCTTCAACTCAGGTCATTATCCCATAATCCCAGGTCTTGGGATGGAGCCCCACACCAGGCTTCCTGCTGAGTGGGGAGCCTGCTTCTCCCTCTGCCTGCGGCTCCCCCCTGCTTGTGTGCATGCACATGTGTGCACATGCTCTCTCTCTGGAAAATGAATAAATAAAATATTTTAAAAGATAAAAATAAAAAGAAGCACACACAGCCCCAACCTCCTCACCCCCACCCCCAAAAATGAACACCTACATTTGGGTTCCCTCCTTAGAGATGCACAGACCTAGCTCTCAGCACACAGAAGTACACTTCGTGCTGTGCCCATCTTGATGGTGGCTCTACTGGCTCAGAACTCCACTCCCACATATATTATTTCAGATTCAGCCAGTATATCCATTATAATGTTTTTGAGTATTTTTAATCTCCTCAGAAAATCTCCAGCTCCACTAAACCATCTGTCAAGGCTGTTCAATTTATTTCCAAAGTACCAGTTGTGGTTATCAGTGCTCTGGTTACAAAGTTGCAGAGATTTTTAGTGACTTGTCCTAACCCTTTATTAACCATGAGGTCTATTATTTTCAGTGTTCACTTTTGCAGAAGGTCAAGGTTTTCAGGAATCCATGTATCATGTTACAGCAGAAACACCTACACTGTTACCCTGATATATCCATAATCCTAACAAAACCGTATGTGATATAAACAGTTGTATGGTAGGTAAACCAGCTAGTAACATCTAGGCCTTACCTGGTCTCTGGCTCACTGGTGGACTCCCATCAATTCCCGAGAGTATAATGGGAACAGAGCCCAGAGATGAAGTTGGCGTGGTCACCATGGAAGAAGATGCAGCTGTGGTCACCACGACTATGGAGGTGGAGGCAGTGGAAGCAACAGGAAGAGTTATAGTTGGAGGAGATGCTACCAAAGACTTAGGAAAAGCAACTGGAGCCACAGGGGTAGTTATCCCAGTCGTTTTGATAAGGTTCACAGAGGCTGTAGACTGGGAAGGTGTTACAGGGGTGCTGGTATTAGTTTCAGAAACCTCAACAACCCCTGTAGTGGTGGCACCAGAAGAATAAGTAGTTTCTTTAGTTCCCACGTCAGAAACAGCAGTCATAGATGTCACAGCAGTAACATTCTCTAAAAACACTTGAGGGGTGGTAGTAGTGACAGCAGCAGTCACAGGGCTGCACACCTGAACTGGCTCAGAAGAAACCACAGGTGTGACGACCATTACTGGAGAAGGTCTGATACTGAACTTCTGTGGCCCTGTTAGGGGTTGGGGTGTGCTAACTCCAGGTATCTTCTGCTGCAGGGCTCCAACTTTACTCATCACAAACTGTGTGAACACACCACCAGGAGAGGGTCGAGCCGCTGCAAATAAAAATTTGCAGGTCAAATATCTTCAGTTCTCATATTTTATCCTCTTAGTGATTGTGTTTATCAACATTTATTGTGCACCACTGGGTCAATTTCTTACAGGTACTACCTACCTGCATGATATGTGCCAATTTCTACCCACAGAAATCAAACACTTCTCTCAACCCAAACCAAACCTTTATAATACTATGAAAGGGATTAAAACTGGGTGTTCCTACTAAGATTCTTTTGACTGTGCAATATAGCCAAATTGCAAGGACACTAAAAAGGCAATATAGCAGCACACAACCTCATCATCTAAAACAGTGAAGAACGTCGTAAGGAGATTTTTCTTCCCCTAACTCTAATTTTAAAACTTGTTTCACCACTTCCTCCTGTCCCAGCACCTCCGCTTCTTTGTAACTGCTATCCTCTTATGAGATAGTTAAGTTTTACATATTTCTGAAGTGTATAAAGACATTTTTCAAAAGAGGGCAGGACAGGACTTAAAATCACCAGTTAAAGCTACTTTAAAAAGACCACATTTTACAAGGCATTTTAAGGCATTTAAGCATTTTAATGCTTGTCCTCCATCTTCATATAACTCCAGCATTCAGCCGGATTATTTCGTTTTCCCATCAGAGGAATAAGAATACAGCAATGGACACTTATATTCCTAAACAGATCTGAACAACAAAAAGAAGAATTCAGTAAACTGACTACATATACTCGCAATGCTAAAACACAAAATGCTTTCAGAAGGTAATTTATTACAAACTCCAGCATTGAAATATTAAACAAATGAGGTTTTCATTCACAGAACAGGATGAATAGAATAAAGCAACACTTCCAACTTATGTTTTTCAAGAGCTTTTTATTCTAAGCCTATACTACACAAACTCAACCCCCTTGGATTTGCTAGCTCCTTGGTTTCATAAGTTCAAGGAACATATATGTGACTGGTTACAAAAATACCAGTGCCCATAAAAGAAATATTAAATTAGGTAAAATATTTAAGAGTAAGTCTTCCTTTTTAAAAAACAAAATTAAAAATCTAAGTCTTTCCTGTATTAATAAAACCAGTCTAAAAGTCTGGAAACAACTATTAACTAGAGTTCAATTCATCTACTATCATAGGTGGTCAGGAAGAATTACCAAAAACAGACGAGGTCAGGCAAGACAGACATCAAGAATAAGAACAATGCCAAAAAAAAAACCCAAAAACAAAACAAAACAAAAATAAAAGGGGTGCCTGGGTGGCTCAGTGGGTTAAAGCCTCTGCCTTCAGCTCAGGTCATGATCCCAGGGTCCTGGGATCGAGCCCCGCATCGGGCTCTCTGCTCAGCAGGGAGCCTGCTTCCCCCTCTCTCTCTCTGCCTGCCTCTCTGCCTACTTGTGATCTCTGTCTAATAAATAAATAAAATCTAAAAAAAAAAAAAAAAAAAAAAAAAAAAAAAAAAAAAAAAAGAATAAGAACAATGCCAATTCTGTATTTCTCTAATTTTCACTGGCCAAGCACCAAGGCACAGGCCTTTCTAAAATATATATACAGTCCAACTTACCAATTGGTCTTTTTGCCGGGACGAATGCCTTCAGATTCTTCCCAGGGCGATTTGTTGTAGCGCCAGAAGAGGATGCCGTTTTGCAATTGGATGTTGAAGGCAACAGGGTACGTGGTTTCCTGGATGCAGCCACCTTGGCATTGGATGCTACCTTGGAGATGACAGTACTGAGGGTTGAGAGGTCCAGGACTGAGGGTCGCAACCTGCCTGTGATATAAGCAGCTAGCCTATTGGCTGGATGCAATGCCCCCATCTGTCCCAATAGCAACTTAGCCTGCGGGTAACTCTTACCATTAACCTGAAACAAGTGGCAAAGAGAAATTCTGTAAAGATAAAATTCTCTTGCTAACTTACTCCCTTGACAGGGGTTTCATTTTTACAAGGTTTTAAAAGTCTACTCTTCAGATTTAAAGGGAAAAAGAAATGGACTTTTTCCATTTGATACATAATCTGAGTATTAGAAGGTGAAAAAAAAAAAGCTGCCATCTGATATTCTGAACTAATCTCATCTTCATTTTGGTAGTTTGGAAACAGACTACCTCAGTTCATCAATATCTGCTCCTAGATATGTGAGAGGCACAGTCAAATCTAAGGAATCATCCAATGGTTTTACTTAAGCAATTCTGGTTAAACTATTAACAATCACCACCAAAAAATGAATAGCTGTGTTCCCCAAAATCTCTCTGACAAGACCAAAGAGGCACAGTGAAGCCCTCTCAAGGGTCCCTTCAAGCATCCTTCATATTTGAAAAATATATGGTGAATCTACTTTTAAGTTTTAAGAAAGCCATTGTTATAATATCCTAAGCCAAAAGGTCCCCGTCAGTTTTTAAAACACTCAACTTTGAAGATACTGTTATCTCTTGGACAAAACTTGAGCTCAAGATAAAAGCTAGAAGAAACTCAATTATAACTTTAGAAACAATCACTGGGCACCAGAACAAGCAATCAATAAATGAGGTAAAGATTTTTCTCTACTGCCTGAGCTGACACACTGCCCATCTGGGACTGCACAATTGTTTTTTTTTTTTAAAAGGAAAGGAAAAAAAAAAAAAAAAAAAAAACCTTCTCTAATTTCTTACCCATGTTCTCAAAGTCCTATTCCTGGGTGACTAGAGAAGACATCCTTTTCTGTTCCTCTTTTCCTCACTGAAAAGGGGGAGAGGGTGAACTGTGGTGAAGAAACCCCTACTCTCAAAGTAATGGGAAACTGGTAAAGAGAACAGCTACAGCAAGCCAACCTCTCCTCAAAGACAAAAATTACTCTTTACTACTTAAATGAAACCACAATTATTCCCAGACAGATCAGGAATATCTCTGCCTTGAGTTTGATATAAAGAATGTGATCTTTTCATCTTAAAGGAAAATTTACTGTAGTTTTTCAGGGTCTCTGGAGGTCTAAGTCAGATACCTCATCTTCTCCTTTGGGACTTTCTCTGAAGACTATTCAACAGCTTTCCCAAAGCCTACATTACAGTGGCCTGACTGCTTAGGCAAATTAGTATTTTATGGTGGTTTTCTGAGTCCTAGACAGGAGAGAACACAAATTTCTATACCTGTATTTGGGGGGGGTGTCCCCAAGTCTCACTAGAAATGAACTCAGGTAAGTCTCTGTTCTCAAAGTATCAATCAATAAATGGAATAAGAAGAAAACACTGTTCCCCTCAAGAAATACCAACAGAACCAGTTACATAGCACCATCAAGAATAAACTGCAATAAAAAGTTTTTAATTAAGTAGATGAGTCACAGAGTCATATTAATGGAACAGTTCACAGCCCAGAGAAGTGGTCAAGCTAGTAAAGTCAAGTAACCTTAGCAAGCATGTCAGACACTTCCACCCATTTGCTACTCTGACATAAAAGTGCATTTAGTATCACTGAGCAAGAGGAGAAAACCTTTTTACTAAAATTACATTTTACTTCAAAACTTCTCCTTCCAAAGGATTTTCTAGATGCCAGTATAATTTTACTAATATAACCTGCCTAAATTACTAAACAACAAGGATTTATTTATACTATGACAATTATATTAGCAAAAACCCTACTATGGACCAAATAAAGGAAAAAGATGCAATTTTTAGAAGTTTTGTACTTTTCAATAACACCTTGCAAAACTAAAATTTTCTCCAAGCTTCCAACCATATACTACTATCTTACAATTTCACCTTGTTTTGTTTTGAAAGCTATTTATTAATAATAATCCCAAGAACTAGATGGGACTCCTTAGTATAGTTGTCAAAGTATCAGTAGAGCCCAAGCAGTAAAACTTTAAGAGTTAGGAACTTTCTGAGAAGATAGAAATAAAATAATAAGCTAATATAGGGCTCTACAGTTCGTTTGTAAAAATTTTCGTTTACAGTTTCGTTTGTCAAAAATTTACTCTAGGTATGCATTTATAAACTAGGCCTATTGCAAAAAGAGATGGTTTTGTCACCCAGTTCCCAGGAAATGTGAAGATAAATGATATAAGGCCCACAAAGGGCTCTAAAAATCGAGATGTTACCTAAGTAGAAAAAGGTGCTACATCCAGATTAAAGGCAATTCTCACCTGGATAAGCCCAGATGTGCTTGAACTGGGTTTACGTTTATAGGCCACAAGCTTCCCTGCAGGAGAAAGCCCTGCGTAAAAAGGCAGACCTTTGCCTCCATGTAATCTCTCCCTCACTGAATCCAGGGCATCTGTCTGCACAGGAGAGATATCATCCATTTTCCCAGGGGATAATGGACCATCAGGAGTCTCTGATCCAGATTTCTCAGCCATATCATCTTGGTCTTGGCATGATGGCATAGAGATTTTCACACGAGAAGAATAAACAGGAGGGTTCTTCTCACCCCGGCTCTTTCGCTGAGAAGCCAACTCAATGATGAAGTTGCCCACCTTAAGTGACTGTGGCATGTTGCTATTGATGTGCTGGGATAAGATGCTCAAAATCTTGTTCCGATCCTCCTCCCAGTTGCAGTCTGAGATGATTTCTATCAGTTTGGTGGGACCACCTGGTGACCTCTGATGCACATAGGAAGTAGAGGATTCCCCTTCATTGCAGGAAGACTTCCAGCTTTTCTCTGATAAGGAATTGAAAGATATTTCTGCATCATAGCATTTTGTACTAAACTTTAAAAGATTTTTATTTTCCCTGGGTTCTCAGAAAAGTGCCAACAGCATAGAAATTGAGCAGTTGCCCTGTGTCTGAATCCCACATACTTCCAGTGGTAATTTAACAACTCACAATTTGGGACTTTTCCATGAAAAAGGAATATTCCAGAGAATCATACTATAATAGGATATCCTGCTGCTTGGGGTCACTAATAAAAAGAGAGTCTCACTTTAAGACTGCTCCAAAAGCCCTAAGTACTGTGTAAGAAAGTGTTACACCTTGCAAACAAAGCATGACCTATAACCAAGGTTAAGATTTGATATAGTTTGGTGTTCTGCTATCCATACAGGAAAAGCAAAGACACTTGCAAGACGCTTTGTAACATGTGATAGGTAGATTCAATCCTAAAGAACAAGAGAGAGACTACTGTGGTTAAAAAGTGTGTTCTAGGGGCGCCTGGATGGCTCAGTGGGTTAAAGCCTCTGCCTTCCTCAGGTCATGATCCCAGGGTCCTGGGATGGAGCCCCGCATCAGGCTCTCTGCTCAGCAGGGAGCCTGCTTCTCCATCTCTCTCTGCCTGCCTCTCTGCCTACTTGTGATCTCTGTCAAATAAATAAAATCTTTAAAAAAAAAAAAAGTGTGTTCTACTTCTAGTTTCTACTGCAAATACTTCTGGATTACTTCTGTGACTAGATATGATTGCTCCATTTCTACATTATGTGCAGATTATTTAGCTCACCAGGTATTTATATTCATGGCAACGTGTTAACTGGATGTCTGTTTCACTGATTTCTACAGCACAGTCTCCCAACCACTGTGCTAATTACAATATGTCAGGATATAGATGCCCTCAGCCTTCAAGGTGGCTATGTTCTCAGACAGGTTCTCCTCACCCCAGCAGCCTCCCCCAAATACCTCAATATGCTATAAAAATAATACCACTTTTTGTGTGTATCATGCCATTAAAAGGGGGGGGGCATGTTTGGGTGGCTCAGTCAGTTAAGCATCCAACTCTTGATTTGGGCTCAGATCATGATCTCAGGGTCCTGGGATCATGCCCCACATTGGGCTCCACGCTCAGCTGGGAGTCTCCTTAAGGACTCTCTCTCTCCCTCTGCCCCTGCCCCTCACTTGTACTGTTTCTACTTAATTTTCAAACAGACCTTGCAATTTATCAGAATCATCCTCTAGGTCACAGGTGACTGGTTTCAGTGGCTGCTGTTCAGAATCAGGCTCCTAAAGAAGGGTTTAACACAAATACTTCAACACAAAATTACCAACAGAAACTAGGACATAAACATTGAATCTCTGAAAGAAGCCTGAAACAGCAGAAAGACTTAAGTGTCAACAGCTTCACTATATGACTTCACTATAGCTTCATCTATATGCACAGCTGCGTTACTATCATATTATATAAGCCTTGGCAAAAACAAACAGCCTAACTCTCTAATGTCCTTGACAGTAACTGAGTCACCAAGAAAAAAATTAACACTACACTTTATATGTAGTGTATTCTAGTAAAGAAGGCAAAAAATTCGGTTTAATAGAACAAGCTTCAGTTAATCTGAAAAATCACTAATGCAGATACAAATCCTAATAATCACAGAAAAATGATTTAATAAAACTCAGAAATGTTTAAACTTTTAAAAATTACTTCAGCTTCAGAAAGAACAGTACTTTAAATAACCTTAAGGGATTGTTCTCTAGAACAAGTATGCAGAGAAACAAACTGATACACTCATCACATAACATTTCTCTGCCCCTCAAGAATGACTCCAAATTTTTCTGATAGTGATGTAAATTCTAATACTCGCAACAGGGAAATGGAAGTTAAAAAGACAAATTAGGCAATAAGTAAATCACCTTTACACTACAGTTCTCGGGACTAGACTGACATGAGCCCTGCTGCTGAAATGATGGGGATGGGGATGGTGACGGTCGTCTCTGTTCCTCTTTTTTTCGTTCATATACTCGAACTCGGGCACAAGTCATCATACTCTCAAAGTACAAGTACACTGGATCCTTGTCCTCTTCCCGAATCTGTAAGTTTCATAAAACAAAATATTCAATACAGTGGGGGAAAAAACATTAGACTCCAAAAGGAAAAGAATGTTTCATCTTTATTTCTATTACAACATTTGAAATTTTTAAAATGCAAATTTTAACGAGTAGAGTCAGTATGTGCTAAATCTTGGGCAGTCAGAAAGGGTCTGGTTCTCTACCAAGAAATCTCAGGTCATATCAGAGCAGTGCTTCTCAAATTATCTGCAATGAGGACACATTTCTGAATTACCAATCCAACACAGACTGATCTTTTTGTAAAATGTTTTTAGAAAAACAAAAGACATGTAAAATACAAGCCCAAGTTTTTTAGTATTGGGTTTAATACACATAAAATTATTCTATCAAGTATCTATAAAAGTTTCTAAATATTTACTCTCATTTTCTATATTTATTTCATCATAACCTAGTAACAAGTAGTTTTGGATCAGCACAAAGACCACACTGAATAGCACCACACTAAGGCATCTTTAAGACTGAAATGGATTTAATCATCAGAAATGCTTATGCTCTTAACAGAAGAAGCATCAGCTCTTTTACCTATCAATCTTCATAGTCATATATCAACTATTACTTAAATCTTTACTGTTACTGTATATAAAGAAGTCAGCTTTAAAAAGATGAGTTACTTCTTAAAACTTTTCCAAATGCTTTCCTACTAAAAATATGTATGCACTACATCTCAATTACTCAATATTCTACACTACAGGAATAAGAACAGGATCTTTAAAACACTTTTTAACACAACTTTATATGATCTTCCTGAAGAGAGATTTGACTATCCTTAAAAACAGTAGGAATTCTTAGTATATTCACTCCACTTTTAATGACATTTAAAGTGCCAGCAATTAAAGAAGATTAAGCTAATTAAATAAGATTGATCCCTACAGGCATATTACTTAAAAGCAAAATGATTCACAGAATATAAACCAAAAATCTGGTTGAAATCCATTATCTTTACAAATAATTTTTGTAACTTACAACAAAAGATGAAAATCTGGGCTTACCACAGGATTGGGTTTGGGAGTATATGCCCGTGCAGGTTTAATTCCAGTGAGCACTTTGCCTTTCACAGTAGCAGGTAAAACTTCTGGCTGAGGCAACAACAATGGCTTTATAGGCTCAATGACAGAAGGCGTTGGGATATAAACTGGCTCTGGATCTACTTCACCTTCTACTTTCACCCATAATGGGTATTGTCGAACAGGCTGTTCAGGCTCTGTTTCACATATAGCTTAACAAAAGAGACGGATAAGATTTTAAGTGACTTTGGCAACAAAAGTTCAGAGGCACTGCCAAAACAAAATGTGTCCCTTCACAGAAAGCAGTAACTCATTAAAACGATCTAACAGATGCCCCCTAAAAAACCTTTAGTTGCCATCATATACTTTAATTTATTCATCTATTAACCAAATATTTGTTGAATACCTATTATAAGTCAGACATACTGTTTTAGGCACCAGAGGGAACACAACTATGAATAATACAAAGTTCTTACCCTCGCAGTTTATAATCCAGTAGGAGAAAACAAACTTAACCTTTAATATCAAGTAATGGTAAGTGCCACATGGTAAAATATAGCAGGGTCAGGGATGAGGAGTTAACAGGAGATGCTATTTAGCATGATCAGAAAAGGTTTTCTCTATTATCCTGAAAAGATAATCATTGTATACTACACTTTTTTTCTTTTAAAGATTTATTTATTTATGTGACACAGAGAGACAGCAAGAGAGAGAACACAAGCTAAGGGAGTGGGAAGGGAGAAGCAGGCTTCCCTGCCAGGCTCAATCCCAGGACTCTGAGATCATGACCTGAGCCAAAGGCAGACACTTATCGATTGAGCCACCCAGGCACCCTTACACTTTTTATTTTACAAATAAAACAACAACTATCTACTTAGTCTTATTATGTACCTGTTTTAATTAAACACAGAATGTTTTAACTCATTTAACTGTCAAAATAGCCCTTGAAACATTACTATTCCTATTTTGCAGAAGCTGAGGTTCAGAAGTCCAACAATAAAAGGCAGAACCAGGGTCAAAGCCCATCAATCTGGCCCCAGAGACACAGCTGTTCCTATTGCCCTCTGACAACAAAATCTATTCAACAGACAGCCTGGGGCGCCTGGGGGGCTCAGTCAGTTAAGTGCCAGCCTTCCGCCCAGGTCATGATCTCAGGGTGCTGGGACTGACTCCTGCAGGGGGCTCCCTGCTCAGCAGAGAGCCTGCTTCTCCCTCTCCCTCTGTCCCTTCCCCCTGCTTATGCGCTTGCGTGCACGCTCTCTCAAATAAATGAAATCTTAAAAAAAAAAAAAAAAAAAAGTACAGCCTGAACTCAGCACAGGAGCAAAAAATGTATCAATGGAAAAGCAATGAAATCATAATACTACATAATAGTAAATATTACTATTTAATCAAATTAAATAGAAGAAAATCTATGTTAAGAGGCTACCGGCTTCATTCTCTAAGCAAACTGCCCATTCCCATAAAGAAAACAGCTGAAGAGAAACAAAGACTGTATTCTCCATTTTAATGGTCAATCCTCAGAGAGGACTTAGCTGGTTCTAAGCCTAAAATCCAAAATCTTTGCCTACAGTCACATAAAATATGAATGAGTAGCATTCACATTTAATTCAAACATTTTGCTTAATTATCATAACAAAGCTGAATCAAAACTGCAATCTGACTTTATAAAGTGTATTTGCTCTAAACATTAAGTAAGACTCCACTGAACAACTTTATCTGGTCCCTAAGGCTAACATCATTCAGAGAATAACCACAAAATGTTAAATAAATATGTAAAGATTAAAGTAGGAAAAATATGCTCAAGCTAGAAAGTACTTGACCCAATTATTCTGCTAGTTAGTACTCTCTGTGTAGGCAGACAGAGTTAGGGATCCCTAGGGGGAAAAAAAGACCAGTCATATATTTCTTAACATACAAGACGTTCTTTTAGGCCCCCAGCCACTATGTGTTCTATCACCTACCTGTACTACTTGCCCAAGCACACTTCTTGCAGAACTTGCTTAGGTGTGGGAATTACAAAACAAACAAACAAAAAACCCCACAAAAAAACAAAAAACCCCAAAACAAAATAAAACAAACCCCTCCACAGTTAAGGATTCTAAGAGAACAGAGGGAATGCAAAAACTAACAGTCTCTACCAGAACAGCAATTAGCCTAACCCTATCAGAGACAATCAATCAATGATAAAATTCCCAGTGCTGTTTCAAAAGTAAACAATGACCTAACACATATCAGACATTCTTGAATCATTTTTGCAGGATTCAAAACCTTCTGAGCACTCCAAAAGTGGGCTAATTGGAACAGAGAACTGATGATGCCAACCTTTGCCGGCCCACATGGATTTAATCAACTAGGACCTGTATTCTGTCAGCCAGGATGACTTTTGCCCCCATTCTATATAGAACTCTCCATTGTCAAGCCCCTTCCTGAATAGCCTTTAGCTTAAAACTTTCACAATGTTGTTGTTCATGTGACACTGCTTGTGGAAATAGTCCTGATGTTCTCCTTACTGGTAGCAAGTAAAACCCTTACTCTTTTTCCCTGTTCTTTGGCTTGGTGTGTCTTTTGACTGACAAGCAGCAAGAGGCAAACCCAATTTTGGGAAACATTACTGTCCAACTTTTATAACCTAATTCATTTACTCACATAATTCACAAAGGCCTCTAACACCTCAGTGTTTATATATTACAATGTTTACGATAGATCAGACTTTGCAGATAAAATCATTAGCCAAGAATAACAAAAATCCCTGCCTTCATGGAGCTTACACTTAAGTTGGGGGAAGAGGGCGAGACAGGCAATAAATCAAATGAGGAAAATACATTGGATTGTGTTAAGTACTTATGAGGAAAGAAAAAAAAAGCAGAGACAGGAAATAAGTAGTAATGTATAGTGAGTGAGCATGTACAACTATGTATTTTGAGTGGAGAGTGTTGCATTTTTAAAAGGGTGGCCAGAGACATCCTCACAATGGAGGTAGGTATTAACAGAGGTTCTACCACTGCTTTGAGAACAGCTTTATTTTCTAGTTTTGCTAATGAATTCATACACATATTAATTCTACTACAGAAGTAAAGCTGCCTTCAGGACAAAACTACAGACTTTGACCTCTTTCAATCATTAAGGCTTTTCTAAGCCTCCATAAGCTAAGGATTGTACTAAGTAAAGGTCCCTTTTCAACTTTTTCTTTTGAAAATAATAGCTACTAAGTACACAATACAGTACTTCAGAAGAAAACCTCTTAAAATACTTTAAGACATCTTAATCCCTCATAGGAAATCAAAGACAACCCTAAAGTTTCAACTGTGGATAAATGGGAAAATGGTGTTCCAGTAAACAGGAAGTTCATGAAAGGAGCTGATTGGGAAGGATAGAGTTCAGTTCTCTTTAGGGCATGTAAGACTTAAGTGCCAGCAACATAATCAAACAAGGTACACAATAAAAATCAGAACTGTCCAGGCACTTGGCTGGCTCAGTTGGAAGAACTTGCGACTCTTGCTCTCTGGGTAAAGAGTTCAAGCCCCATCTTGGGCATAGAGATTACTTAATGAATAAGTAAGAACTTAAAAAAAAAAAAAAAATCAGGGACGTCTGGGTGGCTCAGTTGGTTAAGCGGCTGCCTTCGGCTCAGGTCATGATCCCAGTGTCTTGGGATCGAGTCCCACATCGAGCTCCTTGCTCAGCGGGGAGCCTGCTTCTCCCTCTGCCTGCCACTCTGCCTGTGCTCGCTCTCTCTGACAAATAAATAAATTAAAAAAAAAATCAGAACTGTCATCGTGGCAGAGACTACGTCTGAAGCCATGAAAATGGACTAACTCCACACAAAGGCAAGAACAACAAACCAATTCCTTATACTTTATTAGCCCACTGTGCACTTGATTCCTTTATAAGTGCACAAAGCTACTATACTTCTCGGCTCCCCTTCACAATATACCAGGGATCCTCCTACCCTTCACCTAAAACCCAGAAAAAAAAGAGCTACCAAAGGCAGAATTAAGGGGAGAGCCAGAACAGCAAATATCTGCAGAAGCCAGGAACAGAAACCTGTCTCAATAAGAGTTGTATTCCCTTATTTCTATTTAAATGCTTCCTAATATTATCTCACCAAGGTCCTCTAACATTATCAATGTCTTCCGGGTTCTCAATAACCCTTTTGTTCATGATACATTATGGCACATTTGTTACTGTGGCACTTAAAATTACAATAAACAGGGGCGCCTGGATGGCTCAAGTCAGTTAAGTGTCTGCCTTTAGCTCAGGTCATGACCCATGATCCTGATCAAGTCTCACATAGGGCCCTGCTCAAGGGAGAACCTGTTTCTCCCTCGGCCTGCTGCTTCCCCTGCCTGTACTCTCTTTCTCTAACAAATAAAATCTTAAAAAGAAAATACAAATCTTGAAAACAAACATTAAAAAAAAGAATCTTTTCCTAATATGAGATCGTACATATTTTCTTTTATTATCTTCTGAAAGTTGTATTGCACAGTTTTCCACAATTAGGTCTATAATCTCATAGAAATTATTTCTATGTATAGTGAATAAAACAAGTTTCACTCTTTCCCATATTCAATGAGCCTACCACAATTTAAAAAGATCATCCTTTCCACATTCCTCTGCCAATTAAGTGTTCGTATATGTCTGAATCCATTCTATTAACCTATTTACTTTATACCCAAGCCGGTTTCACCCTGTATTATATGTAGTCATTTTACATGTCTTGACATCCAATACAGCAAATTCTCCCACCCTGTCACTGTTCAAGATAGCCCTATTTCTGGGGCACCTGGGTGGCTCAGTGGGTTAAAGCCTCTGCTTTCGGCTCAGGTCATGATCCCAGGGTCCTGGGATCGAGCCCCACATCGGGCTCTCTGCTCCTCGGGGAGCCTGCTTCCTCCTCTCTCTCCCTGCCTGCCTCTCTTGCCTACTTGTAATCTGTTTCTCAATAAATAAATAAAAATATTAAAAAAAAAAAAAGATAGCCCTATTTCTAGGTCCTCTGCATTTCCAAATAAATTTAAATTTCTTTATAAAGATTTTATTTAGGGGTACCTGGGTGGCTCAGTCGTTAATTGTCTGCCTTTGGGTCAGGTCATGATTGGATCTAGCCTGTCACTGGGCTCCCTGCTCAGCGGGGATCCTGCTTCTCCCTCTCCAGCCTGTTCCTCCCCAGGTTGTGCTATCACTGTCAAATAAATTAATAAAATCTTGAAAAACAAACAAACTGATGAAGTTCATGACCACTAAACCTACTTGCAAGAAATGTCCAAAGGAATTCTGCAAGATGAAATGAAAGGACACTAGACAAAAACTCAAAGCCATTTAGAAAAATAAAGATCTCAAAAAAGGTAAACATGTAGGCAATTACAAAAGTTAGTATTATTGTAACAATGATTTGTAGCTGTGCTGTTTCCTACAGGATTTAAGAGACTAATACTTTTAAGAGGAAAAAAAAACATTAGCGTAAAAGCTATTATTACTTTAATTTTGGTTTGTAACTTGAAATTCTGTTTTCTAGACAATTTGGAAAATTAATATTTTTTTAATCATCCTTTTTTTTTTTTAGTTTTTTTAAAGTTTTAGTTTATCTTTTTGAAAAATGTATAAAGTTGTAAACCTGTGACATCAGCAACTGAAAAGGGTAGGGATGGAGGTATAAAGGAGAATTTCTGCATGTTATTGAAGTTAAATTACATAAACTCAACCTAGAGTCTTATAAATTTAGGATATTAAATGTAATCCCATGGTAACCACAAAGCAAATAGTTACACAGTACACATTAAAGAAAATGAGGAAAGAATCTGAAAAATTTACTACAAAATACCTACTAAACACAAAATAATGCAGGAAATAAGGGCCAAAAAGGCTACACAGCAAATACAAAATGAAAAAGAAAAAGAAAGCACAATGACAGAAGTTCCTCCTATCAGTCATTATTTTAAATGTAAATGTATTAAATTCTCCCATCAAAGACAGACTGGAAGAACTGATAAAAACACTTGATCTGGTCGCCCGGTGACTCAATGGGTTATGCCTCTGCCTTTGGCTCAGGTCAGGATCTCAGGGTCCTGGGATCAAGCCCCACAACAGGCTCTCTGCCCAGCAGGGAACCTGCTTCCCACCCCCTGCCTGCTTCTTTGCCTACCTGTGATGTCTTTCCCTGTCAAATAAATAAATAAAATCTTAAAAAAAACAAAAAACAATAACCCACACATGATCTAGTTATACCTTCTCCACACAAGACCCAAGATCCAAAGACACAAACAAGTTGAAAGTGAAAGGCTAGGAAAAATTATTCCCTGAAAATGATAACCAAAAAAAGAGTAGGAGTGGCTGCACTAATATCAAACAAAATAAATATTAAATAAAAAAAAGTTGGGGCGCCTGGGTGGCTCAGTCGGTTAAGCGTACAACTCTTGGTTTCGGCTTGGGTCATGATCCCAAGATCAGGCCCCACACTGGGCTGAAGAGTCAGCGTTAAATATGCCGAGATTCTCTCCCACGCTCTCTGCCCCTCCCCCTACTTGAGCGCTCTCACTCTCTCAAAAAAAAAAAAAAAAAAAAGTTGCAAGAGACAAAAAAAGAACATTATGTATTAATAAAAGTTTCAATACATCCAGAACAAGTAACAATTATAAACATGAATATACCTAATGACAACCCATCAAAATATATGAAGCAAAAACTGAAAAGAATTAAAGGCAAAAACACACAGTTCTGCAATAACAGCTGGAGACTTCAAAACCCCACTCACAATAATGGATAGAAAAACCAGACAGAAAATAAGTAGGGAAACAGAGGACTCAACACAATAAACCAACTAGATCTAAAAGGCATATACAGAACACCCTACCCAACAAGAGAATGCACATTCTTCTCCAACTGCATATGGGATATCTTTTGGGATAGATCACATGTTAGGTCACAAATTAAGTCAGAAGAGATTTAGAGAGATATCATGCAAACTACTTTCTCTGCCCAGGACAGGATAAAGTCAGAAATCGGTAACAAAAGAACACTGGATAAATCACAAAACTGTGGATATTAAACAACACACTTTTAAACAATCAATGGATTACAGAAAAAATCAACAAAGGAAATTACGAAATACTGAGAGACAAAGAAAAACAAAAATACAACACACCAAAACTATAGACACAGCAGAAGTGGTTTTATAGGAAAAACATAGCAGCTCTAAATGCTTACATTAAAAAACATGAAAGACCTCCCAAACTAACAACCTAACTTTACAACTTAAAGTGTAAGGGCCTATTCAGCCAGAGTGGCCCCACCCCGGTTGAACAGCCATTTTGTTGTTTATGCTGTAAAACTTAAATTGATGCCCCCCCCAACTTACTTACTTAAAAGCAAGTCCAGGAAACCAGTCCCAGGTAACAAAGCCCAAATACAAGGGTGGGTCAGGTCAAGTGGAGATAACTACCCGAATGCAGGGATGACTAGGGTCAGGTGGAGACATCCAATCAGTGGAGTATGCATATTGTCTCCCTAGCTACCAAGGAGTGTGGGCCCCACCTTTTGGGCACCTTTTGGGCGCCAATTCTGACCAAGGTGATAGGCTAGTTCAAATAGCTACTATGGGGTGAATTGTAGTTCAATTGGCCACCCGTGTGTGACCTAGCATAAACGTGCAGCTTTCTCTGTGTGTTGCAATCTCATTGGCCACCTGTGTGTGGCCAGGCTCAACCACATGGTCTTTGCTCTATAAAAGTTAAGTCTGTGAAGCAGGGAGGGGTCGCCCTTTCTGTAAGAGGTGGCCCCTACCGTCTGTTTGACGGGTCAGTTTGATTCTTGGTGCTTGGAGCGAAATAAAGCTTTGCTTGACCTTCGCTTTGTACCAGTCTCACTCCTTTGACCATGGACCCATTATTGGGGGACCCAACAAAAGAACTAGGAGAAAGGAACAAAGCTAAATAAAAAGAAAAAAAGATTAGAACAGAGATAAATGAAATATGTAATAGAAAAATAAAGACAATCAATGAAACCAAAAGTTGCTTATTCAAAGAGATCAACAAAACTAGTATACTTTTACCTAGATAGACTAAGAAAAAAAGAAAGTGGACTCAATTACTAAATCCAAAATGAAACTAATTCTACAAAAATAAAAAAGATTACAAGAGAGCACTATAAAAAACTGTAAACCAACAAACTGGACCACCTAAATGAAATAAACAAATTCCTTGAAAAACAAAATCTACCCATGGAAACACCCAATCAGACAGACCTAAAACTAGTAAGGAGACTGAATCACTAATCAAAAACCTACCCAAAAAGCCCTGGACCTGAAAGCTTCACTGATAAATTCTACTGAACACTTAAAGGACAAATATCTCAATCACTGTAAAACTTATCCAAAAAACTGAAAAAGATACATTTCCCAACTCATTCTATGAGGCCAACATTACTCTGATACCAAACCCAAAGACATTTAACAAAAAACCAGACCAGTATCCTTTACCAACACTGTTGCAAAATTCCTCCACATGCAAAAAAAGACTTATACAATTACAACCACAAAACACTTCTGAAAGAAATTAAACACAACAGAAAAAGAAGCACATCCCATGCTCATGGAATTTAAGATTTAACTTTAAAATGTCAATACTACCCAAAGCAATCTACAGATTCAGTGCAATCCTCATTAAAATCATAATGACATTTTTTTGCACTAACAGAAAAATTCATTCTGATATTTATATGGAATCTCAACTCATATGACTAGCCAAAAAAAATCTTGGAACATAACAAAACTGGAGTACTCACACTTCCTGATTTCAAAACTTATTACAAAGCTACCATAATCAAAACAGTGTAGGACCAACATAAAGGCAGACAAGTAGACCAATGGAATACAACAGACAGCCCAAAAATAAATCCTTGCATATATGGTCAATTAATTTTTGAACAACAGTGCCAAGATCATTCAGTAGGGATAGGACAGTGTTTTCAACAAAGGTGCTGGGAACACTAGGCATCCACATGCAAAAGAGTGAAATTGGATCCTTACGTAACACCACATATAAAAATATTAACTCAAAATGGATCAAGGACCTACATATAAGACCTTAATCAATAAAACTCTTAGAAAAAAAAACAGAACAAATGCTTCATAACACTGGATTTGGTGATCACTTCTTGGATACAATATTAAAGGCACAGACAGCAAAAGAAAAAAAATACAAGAGTCATGAAGATTTTTTAGTATTTTCTATCGAAAGACAGTAAACAAAAAGTAAAAAGGTAACCCAAGAATCAGAGATTTGCAAAAAAACACATTTTGGTAGGAGATAATACACAGAATATAGAGAACTCCTAACTAAAAACAACAACAACAAAAAACCCCAAACAACCCAGGCCAAAAATGAGGAGCGAACTTGAATAGGCATTTCTACAAAGAAAACAAATGGCTAATAAGCACATGAAAAGATGCTCAACACCAGTAATCTTCAGGGAAGTGCAAATCAAAACTACAATGAGATACCACACCTCACACATATTTGGATGGATACCATAAAAAAAAAAAAAAAAGGTGCTGGTGAGGATGTAGAAAAATTAGAACCCTTGGGCACTGTTAGTGGGAATATCGAACAGCACAGATTCTACAGGAAACAGTAGGAAAGTTCCTCAAAAAATTAAAGAAAGAATTACAATATGATCCCAAAATTCCCCTTCTGGATATATACCCAAAAAACCTAAAAGCAGGATCCCAAAAAGATACCTGTACACACCAGCACTATTCACAATCGCTAAAACGAGGAAGCAACCAGAGTGTCCATCAATGGATGAATGGTTAAGCAAAATGTAGTACAGTCCATCAATGGAATATTATTCAGCCTTTTTTTTTTTTTAAAGGTTTTATTTATTTGAGAGAGAGAGAGAGAGCATGAGCAAGGAGAAGGTCAGAGGGAGAAACAGACTCCCCGTGGAGCTGGGAGCCCGATGCGGGACTCGATCCCAGATTGCCGGGATCATGACCTGAGCCGAAGGCAGTCGCCCAACCAACTGAGCCACCCAGGTGCCCAAATATTATTCAGCCTTTAAAAAGGAAGGAAATTCTACAATAAGCTGTAGAATCAGCGAATCCTGAGAAGGTAATATTAAGTGAGATGAACCAGTCACAAAAAGACAAATACTAAGGGGCGCCTGGGTGGCTCAGTGGGTTAAAGCCTCTGCCTTCGGCTCAGGTCATGATCCCAGGGTTCTGGGATGTTGCCCCGCATCGGGCTCTCTGCTCGGCGGAGAGCCTGCCTCCTCCTCTCTGCCTGCCTCTCAGCCTACTTGTGATCTCTGTCAAATAAATAAACAAAATCTTAAAAAAAAAAAAAAAAAAAAAAGACAAATACTACATGATTCCACTTATATGAAGTACTTGGTCAAAATCATAAAGACAAAGTAAAATGGTGACTGCCAGAGGCTGGGAGAAGAGGGAAAAGAGGAGTTAATGTTTTAATGGATTCACAGTTTCAGCTCTATAAGGAAAGTTATGGTGATAACAGTTATTAGCAACAGTGTGAGTGTATTTAATACCATTGAACTGTGCGCTTAAAAATGGTTAAGACAGAGGCACCTGGGTGGCTCAGTCAGTTGAGTGTCTGCCTTCAGCTCGGGTCATGATCCCAGAGCCCTGGGATGGAGCCCCACATCAGGTTCCCTGCTCAGCAGAAGGCCTGCTTCTCCCTCTCCCACTCCCCCTGCTTGTGTTCCCTCTTTCACTGTCTCTCTCGCTCTCTCTAAATGTGTGTCAAATAAATCTTTAAAACAACAACAAATGGTTAAGATAGTAAAGTTTATGTTGAATGTATTCTACCACAATAAAAAAGTTTTTCTAAAGAATGGATGTTGGGGGGCACCTGGGTGGCTCAGTGGGTTAAAGCCTCTGCTTTCGGCTCAGGTCATGATCCCAGGGTCCTGGGATCGAGCCCCGCATCGGGCTCTCTGCTCCGCGGAGAGCCTGCTTCCTCCTCTCTCTCCCTGCCTGCCTCTCTTGCCTACTCGTAATCTCTGTCTGTCAAATAAATAAATAAAATCTAAAAAAAAAAAAAAAAAAGAATGGATGTTGAATTTTAATCTTTACAGCATTTGCTAGTATCATAAAATTTCTCTCCTTTAATCTTGCTAATGTTTTTAAATGTTCTATTATCACTTGAGATAACACTGTATCCCTGTGTAAAGATAAGTAAAAATTTAACAATAAATTTCCCATTTTTTCGTATCAGTCAACAACAGTCCTATAAGTAAACGTGTTTTTTTCTCTTATAGCTTTATTGATCTATAACATATAATGCCACACATTCAACTTAATGAACTCTGACATACATATACCACTGTGAAACCATCACAATAATTAAAGGTAACATCAACTCCAAGATGTCCTTGTAATTTTAACTGAATAAACTTCTTATACAATCCCTCCATCTTTCCCTCTGCCTCCAACATCCATCCCATATCTGTCTAGGCAAACACTGTTCTATATATTAGGTTGCTTTTTTTTTTTTTTCTCTTTCTTAACACAGAATAGAAATGTTAACTTGGGGGAAAGGTTGAAGCCAACTGCTTATCATTAAGCATAATTATGCTGAGACTGATCCTTGTTGCTGAGTGTATCAATAGTTTGTTTCATCTTTCTGCTTAGTATTCCACTGTTTGTATCTATACCAAATGTCTTTATCCATTCACCTGTTGAGGGACACCTAGGCTGTTTGCAAGTTTCTTGCTATTACAAATAAAGCTGTTATGAGTGCCCACATACAAGATTTTATGTGACACACACTTTTATTTCTGTTGAATAAATGCAAACAAGTGGAATAACTATGCTGTATGGTGGACCTATTTTTAATATTTTAAGAAACTACCAAACTGTTTTCTAAAGTGACTATACCATTTTACATTCCCACCAGCTATGCATGAGAGTTCATATGCTCTATATTCTAGCACTTGGTACGGTCAGTCTTCTTAATTTTAGCCAGTTAAATGTATATGTTAATATCTTCTTGTGTGTGTTTTTTAGCTGGGTACAGTGCACTTTATTGATGGTACATAACAAGGCAGGGCTCCCTAAGTCCCTCCCCTTCTCTACGTAATCTGGGAAGAATTTGTATAGAGGTCAAGACATTCTCAGTGTGCTGGGGGGAGGTGCTGGGGCAAGGATTCTCGACCTCTCTCTTCTTGCTCTTCCTGGGGCTGTTACTCCTTGGAGGCCATGCAGACCATAAGGTCCACCACCTGATTCTTGTAGCCAAATTCATTCTCACACCAGAAAGTGAGCAAGGGTGGAAGACTGGGTGTCAGTGTTAAAGATGCAGGAGACAATCTTGTCCTCGATGTGGCCCAGGATGCCCTCTGAGGAGGCCATCCAAAGCCTGTTTACTCCAGCCTTCACCATCAAGTCCTGGGGACAAGGCTGACACTGCACCAGAAGATGAGGCTATCTGTTGATCAGGGAAGAGCAGAGAGCCTCCTTGTGGCTTTTATAAAACATTTTTTAATGACTACTGGTAACTTTTCATGTGCCTGATCTTCTGTTTGTGTACCTCCTACTTATATTCTTTTCATTTTTCTGTTCATTTTTCTAAAAATTATGTTGACTGTCTTCTGAGTTCTCAGTATTTTCAATGAATTTTAAGAATTCTTTATTACAGACAAGGGCCACCTGGGTGGCACAGTCAGTTGGACATGTGACTTCAGCTCCGGTCGTGATCTTGGGGTCCTGGGGTCCGGCTCTAAGTTGGGTACCTGTTCAGCAGGCTCTGCTTCTCCCTCTGCCCAACCCCCCCACCCCAAAAAAACTCGTGCTCTCTCAATAAATAAAATCTTTGGAAAAAAATTCTTTATTACAGATACAGGTCCTATGTTGGCTGCATATTTTCTATAGTACTTCTCTTAGTTTATGGCTTGTCTTTTAATTTTAACAGGTCTTCTGAAAAGCAAGTTTTCAATTTTTTTTTTTTTTTTAAGATTTTATTTATTTGTCAGAGAGAGAGGGAGAGAGAGCGAGCGAGCACAGGCAGACAGAGTGGCAGGCAGAGGCAGAGGGAGAAGCAGGCTCCCTGCCGAGCAAGGAGCCCGATGTGGGACTCGATCCCAGGACGCTGAGATCATGACCTGAGCCGAAGGCAGCTGCTTAACCAACTGAGCCACCCAGGCGTCCCAAGTTTTCAATCTTGATAAATTCAATTTCATTACATTTTTTTACATTAATGACTGTGGTTCTGGTATCCTATTTTTAAAATCTTTATGAGTCACAGATCACAAAGGATATTTCCCTTTATTTTATTCTATACATTGTATACTTTAAAGCACTTACACTTAATCTAAGACATTAACTCTTAAATCTTGAGATAATTTTTATATATAAAGTCATGACTGAAGTTCTCATTTTATTTTTGGAGGCAGGAGAGAGCAGTTTCTAGCTATCAAATTGCTCCACATTCATTTGTTGAGATCATTTCTTCATTAAACTGACTTGGCACTGTGCCAAAAATTCATTGAATTCATTGGCTTTGTATTTATGTGTATCAACTTCTGAATTCTCTGTTCTCACTAATGTGTAAGTCTTTATCCCAAATCCTTCAGCTTTATAGTATGTCTTAAAATCTGGTAGTGTAACACTACCAACTACATTCTTTATTGAAACTGAGCATGCAGGTGCCCCATGAAGAGCACTTATTTATTTATAAATCAGTCTTTGGAGAACTGTATCTTACAAAGAGAGTCTTCAGATGTACAAAAACAGTCTACCTCTCCATTTATTTAGGTTTATTTAAAAAGTGCTCTCAGGGCACCTGGGTGGCTCAGTGGGTTAAGCCGCTGCCCTCAGCTCAGATCATGGTCTCAGGGTCCTGGGATCGAGCCCCACATCGTGCTCTCTGCTCAGCAGGGAGCCTGCTTCCCCCTCTCTCTCTGCCTGCTACTCTGCCTACTTTGTGATCTCTGTGTGTCAAATAAATAAATAAAATCTTAAAAAAAATAAGTGCTCTCAACAATATTTTGTAGTTTTTAATAAGAGGTTTTTAGGCAACTTTTATCAGATTTATCCTTTAAGTGTGATTTATTCGGATGCTATTTTAAGTGGTATTTTTAATTTCAATTTCTAGTTCTTATTGGCATATATACAAATATATTGTCTACTGATATTATTGTATGTTATAAACTCGCTAAACTAACATAGTTCTAGTAGTATTTTTATAGACTCCTTAGGATTTTCCAGTCTATGAATAAAACCAATTTTACTTCTTTCTTTCCAATCTGGATACATTTTCTTTTTCATGTCTTACTGCACTGGCTAGGACGCCCAGTACAATTTTAAATAGACAGGGCAAAAGAGGACATTTTCCTCATTCCTAATCACTGGGGAAAGCAGTCTTTCACAATTAATATGCTGTTTGTATAGTTTTTCATAGACACTCTTTATCAGATTGGGAACGTTTCCTTCTGCTATGCTTAAGAATTTTTACCAGAAATGGATTTTGTCAAATTTTAAAACTATCTATTGAAATGATAGTATGGTGTCTGCCTTCTGCTCGGTCATGTTTCTGGAGTCCCAGGATTGAGCCTTGGATTGAGGAATCTGCTTCTCCATCTCCCTCTGCTCCTCCCCTCATACGTGTGCACTCTCTCTCACTAATGAATAAATAAAATCTTAAACAAAAAAAAAGAAATGATAATATGGCCCTTTTTTTTTTAAGTCTATTATGATAACTGAACAATGCTGATCATTTTCAAATGGTATATCAACCATGCACCACTGTGGTAAATCCACTTGGTCATGATGTATTATTCTTTAAATATATTCCTGGATTTGGTATGTTAAAATTGTATTTATCATCTGTACATATGTTCATGAGATAATGTACTCTACCATTTTCTTGTAATGTCGTCTTCTGGTCTGAGCATCAGGGTAATGCTGGTCTCACAGAATGAGATCATTTTATGGAAGCATTTAAATAAAATGGGCATTATTTCTTCCCTAAATGTTTGAGAATTCACCAGTGAAGGCATCTGGACCTACAGCCATTACTGTGCAGTTTTTCACTGCAAGTTCATATGTATAGGAGTAAGCAGTTACTTATTTCTTCTTGAGTGAGTTTGGTAGCTTTGCATCTAACAAAGAATTTGTCCATTTCATCTAACTTATTGGCATTAAATTGTTCCCTACTAACCTTTGAATGTCTGTAGTGATGCCATTTTTCATTCCTGATATATTGGTAATTTGTGTGTCCTCCTTTTTTCCTAATCAGGTATCAATTTTATTATCTTCCCTTTAGATAGTTAACTTGTACATAGAGACACATCTCCAACAAAACTCTAAGTGGGCTAAGAAAGCAGGAATGTCATGTTTTATTCCTTTCTCTTGGTCCCACCCACAGCAGCTAAGCACAGTGCCTTTACATTAGCAGCATTTTTTTTTAACAAACAAAAGGGTAAATGGATGGTAATCAGGTGAAGGCCAAATTTCAAAAATCATTATTTTATACACTAGGGGGAAAAATGAAGACTTTCAAGTCAGAGAAACTTGGGTTCAAATCTCTACCACTCCCTTAAAACCAAGCTGACCTTGGGGAACAAGTTACATAATTCTCTAAGCACACAATTAGTACATCTGTAAAATGGAGAATCCCTCTTATAACAGGTTTTAAGACTTAAATGATATAATCCTCATAGAGTGCGCTGCATAAAGAGGGACACCCAAGAGAACATGAAAAGATATCACAATATCACTTATAATCAGGGAAATGCAAATCAAAACTACAATGAGGTTAAGGTTATCACCTCACACCTGTCAGAATGGCTAAAATCAAAAACACAAGAAACAACAAGTGTTGAAGATAATGTGGGGGGGGAAAGAAACCCTCTTGCACTGTTGGTGGGAATGTAAACTGGTACAGCCATTCTGAAAAACAATATGGAAGTTCCTCATAAAAACAGAACTACCCTCTGATCCAGGAATCACACTACTGGATACTTACTCAAAAACTACAGAAACACTGGGGCACCTGGGTGGCTCAGTGGGTTAAAGCCTCTGCTTTCGGCTCAGGTCATGATCCCAGGGTCCTGGGATCGAGCCCCGCATCGGGCTCTCTGCTCCGCAGAGAGCCTGCTTCCACCTCTCTCTCCCTGCCGGCCTCTCTTACCTACTTGTAATCTCTGTCTGTCAAATAAATAAATAAAATCTTTAAAAAAAAAAAAAAAACTACAGAAACACTAAATCAAAGGGATCCATCCGCCCCTACGTTAATAGCATTATTTACAATAGCCAAATTATGGAAACAGCCCAAGTGTCCACTGACTGATGAATGGATAAAGAAGATGTGGTATGGGGGCACCTGGGTGGCTCAGTGGGTTAGGCTGCTGCCTTCGGCTCAGGTCATGATCTCAGGATCCTGGCATCGAGTCCCGCATCAGGCTCCCTGCTCAGCGGGGAGCCTGCTTCCCTCTCTCTCTCTCTGCCTGCCTCTCTGTCTACTGTGATCTCCCTCTGTCAAATAAATAAATAAAAATCTTAAAAAAAAAAAAAGATGTGGTATGTATATATACTATGGAATATTATTCAGCCATAAGAAAAAATGAAATCCTGACATCTGCAACAACATGGATGGTGCCAGACAGTATTACACTAAGTGACATCAGTCATTCAAAGGAAGACCTATACCATATGAGCTCACTCATATGTAGAATTTAAGAAACAAAATAAGCAAAGAAAGCAAAAAAGACAAAACAAGAAATAGACTCTTAACTATAGAGAACAGATGGTTATTAGAGGAGAAGTTCAGGGGGAGGGAAATAGGTATGGGATTAAAGAGTACACGTAACCAAGATGGAAAAATAAATTAATTTTTTTAATCCAGTGTAAATTACTGAAGATGATGATCTCTTCAACATCAAAATGATTTTAAATCCTTGCTAGGCAAAGTGGTTTCTCTTTAAAACAGTTCAGGATATCCTCTTTATTCTTAATGTTACAAATGTAAGAAACACGTGTCTAGATGGTTATTATTACCTGCTATTCAGGGGACCCTCTAAATCTGAAATTTCATGTCCTTTAGAGATACTTTTTTCTATCATTTGAGTATTTTCTCTCTCATTTTCTTACCTCCATAACTTCTCTAAATCATCCTCCACCCCCCCACCTATGTTTTTTCAAAACAGACTAAAAGATTTCTTCATCTCCTTCTAGTTTTTATGTACATTTTTGTTTGGTTTTGGTTTCAGCAACATTTTGCCTCTAAGAACTCTTCCCTATTTCTATTCCTTTTCCATAGCAGTTGTAACAAAAATATCTTCCCTCCTTTCCTCATCTTTCCTGACAGTACAGGAAAATTGATGAATCCTAGAACACAGTAAGGCATGTTTTTTATAATGGTCTAATACCAGTGAGAAAAACAAAAAAATACTTTGATAACTGACTAGCTTTTGGAGTTAGTCAAGAATAAGACACAGGGTAAATACACTAACCAAGAAAGCAAACTAATAAAGCCTAACAGATACGCAGTTTTCATATTTAAGTGGCTTCTAGAGCCTATTCTTGTTACTTTGAAATGGAAAAGTATTGCTTTAAAAGTGCAAAATGGGGAAAAACTCAGGAGATATAGATAAAACTAAACCAATAATCCTATATTTTATTTCATTTTAAGCCTTTTTGATCTTATTTATATAGAGATCATTTAGGAGGCAATATCTTAAACACTGACATGGCACTTAGAACAGCCTGGCACTGATCAAAAAATAGCAGAAATCAGAAACAGACACAGACATAAATATTTTTTAATTTACTACATGACTAGTGACATTTTAAGCCAGTAGGGAGAGTATTTCTTCTCAGTAAGTCATGGGAAAACTGCCTAGCCATATTGCGGAAAAAAGATTTCCTACTACAAATTTCACATCAAATAAATTCCAGATCATATTTAATCCCTTTATTTATCTAATTAATATTTTTTTAAATCTTGCAGATGAAGAAATACATTCTAAACAAGACTCTAAATACAGAAACCATAAAAAAAAATTTTTTTAAAGACCACTAGACTTAACCATCCCTGCTTTTTTCCTTTTCAGAGCAAGTGAGGGAATAGGGAAGAACTATTAACAAAGCTAAAATATAAATTACAAAATTATAACCTGTGAAAAATGAAGCTCTTGGAAATGTAGGGAAAGGGGAGCCTGCGTGGCTCAGTCAGTTAAGCGGCTGCCTTTGGGTCAGGTCATGATCTCAGGGTCCTGGGATCGAGTCCCACATCAGGCTCCCTGCTCTGGGGCGGAGGAAAGCCTGCTTCTCCCTTTGCCTGACACTCCCCCTGCTTGTGCTCTCTCTCTCTGTCAAACAAATAATTAAATTCTTAAAAATAATGCAGGAAGGGGCGCCTGGGTGGCTCGGTGGGTTAAGCCTCTGCTGTCATGATCTCACGGTCCTGGGATGGAGCCCCCGCATCGGGCTCTCTGCTCGGCAGGGAGCCTGCTTCCTCCTCTCTCTCTGCCTGCCTCTCTGCCTACTTGTGATCTCTGTCAAATAAATAAATAAAATCTTAAAAAAAAAAAAAAAGTAATGCAGGGAAAACACAGGTGCTCCAATAAAAGCAAAGAATTCAGAAAGTCAAATTTACAGAAGTTTATGACAAATGGTCAATAAACCTACTACTTGAAGAACTATAAATTTTAAAACAAATTATCAATTTCTGCCTATCAGGTGAACTATCCAGTTAAGAGCATAGAAAATCCAGCACTATCCAACTATTGGTAAATGTGTACCTTAGTACAACTCCAGAAACATCTATAAACCTTCAAAGTGCTATCACTGCCACAGCAATTCCACTTTTAATAGCCTATCATCATTGTACTGTTTATAATAAAGAAAATATAAAAAGGCTGAAGGTCTGACCAAAAGGACTGTAATAACATGAAGCCATTTAAATTAAAATTATAATATAGATATATATTGTATGGCCTATATATGGAAAACAAAACATGACTTTATGATATCAGATTTCTAAAGGTTATGATACCACATACAGAGCAATTCCATTTCTACAGAAACATGTATGTATGCACACAAGTCTATTAACAGAAAATCCTGGAAGAACATACACTGAAACATTAAACATCTACTATGACTTAAATAAGTATGTGGTAATCAACAATGAATGTAAATATAAACTGCCAAAAAAGAAATTTAGTCTCCTAATAAACTAAGAAGCAAAAAACTCAATTGTATGACAAAAATATATTCAATGTATTTGAACAAAATGAAAAGATACAGTAGAAAGGAAAAAATCAAGAACGATTTAGTATGTAATTTGGTGGGTCTACATACCATTTTATCAAAAAAGGAAAAATAAGCTTTTCAAAATAGTACATAATGCTTAACTCAGTTACGCCCTTATCTTGTCACCAAAACTCCAATCACCTGGTTAATGGCTGAAACCAGGACCAAAGGGTCTTGTTACAAATCTCTTCATTTAGAAAATAATGAGATGAATTAGTTGACTTGACTATGATAATCATGTCACAATGTATATCATAATGTATACCTATGCCAAATCGTCATATTGTACACTTAAAACATATGCAAGGGTACTTGTCAATTATACCTCAATGAAAGCTGGGGGGGGGGGGGATGATAGATTATACTGATCATCTGTGTATTCAAAGAACATAGGAAGAGAAGGGAGACACAGAAAAATAGAAGTTTCAAAGGCATTCTGGAAGTCCAAATGAATGATTCCAATGTAGCACAAAAAAGCCATTTTCAAAAGAAAAACTGTATTTTAAAAAGGTGTATGTGTGTGTGTGTACACACAAACATTATATCACACTAGCCACAAAGAAAGAGCATTTAAGGATAATAAGAATTTCTCAAAATTCTTACTAGACCACTGATTAAAGGATTAAAATAAGTAACAGTAATATTTGAAATAACCAAACTGTTCTAAAAAAATAAAACTATACACACTTTTAATTCTCAGTTAATACTCACTGTATTCTAGCTTCTTCCTCCTCTTTTTCTCTTTCAATTGTTCTTCCTCCTCCCTGACTCCCTCTTCTTCTTCTCGTTGTTCCTCTCCCAAAGCATCATGAAATACTGGGTCACGATGAGCAGCTTTCCTCTGGAAATGCTTAGCTTTGGATCCTCCTTTAACAAGCACAACTTTTCTTTTCAAACAAGTGCAGCCAAACATGCAGTCTGGTCGGCGGCAGTGAGCAGGCTGGCGCTTCTCCAAAGCTAGACTGGAACACACGCAACCCAATCGACAGAAGTCATTGTTGCATGGAGGGGCTCGTTTCCTTATGATTGTGTGGATGGGTTTAGTTTTTAGAGATGCCTAAAGTTAAAATAAAGAATTGTAAATCTACTGAATCATGCCCCAACACCACCCACAACTTACAAGTCATATACTGGTCCTGCCTTTTTGAACTCTGAACACTCAGTACCAATAGCACAAAATTAGCAGTATATTTAAAGAACATAAATATAACCAGGACTCTGAACAATCTGCCTTTCTAAAGCACAGTGCAGTCAAGAGAATTTTTTTTTTAATATTTTATTTATTTGTTTGACAGAGAAATCACAAGTGGGCAGAGAGGCAGGCGGGGGGTTTGTGGGGAGAAAGCTTCCCGCTCAGCAGAGAGCCCAATGCATGGCTCGACCCCAGGACCCCGAGATCATGACCCAAGCCAAAGGCAGAGGCTTTAACCCACTGAGCCACCCAGGCGCCCCAAGTCAAGAGAATATTTAAATTAACGATGAGCCAGAATATCAACAGCGATCAATCTATTCTCAATGGAAATCACATGTAACGTTCAGGGCACCTGGGCAGCTCAGTGGTTAAGCATACGCCTTTGGCTCAGGTCATGCCTGAGATGAGCCCCATATCGGGCTCCCGGCTCAGCAGGAAGCCTGCTTCTCCCTCTCCCACTTCCCCTGCTTGCGTTCCCCCTTGCTGTCTGTCAAATCAAGAAATAAAATCTTAAAAAAAAAAAAAAAAAGAAAGAAAGAAAAAGAAATCACACATAATGTTCAAAGTCAGGGGTTGACAAGACCCACAGTCCAAATCCGGCCTGTTTCATAAAGTTTCACTGGAACACAAAACGCCTGCGGCATTGTAAGAGCAGAGATGAGTAAATGCAACAGAGTATATATGGCCTACAAAGCCTAAAATATTTACTACCTGGCCCTTTAGATTGCGGACACCTGCTTTCCAGTAACTAAAAGAAAGGGAATGGGATAATATGTACATAACAGTCTTTAGGAATGATTAATAATAAAGGACACATTGTGTATTTAATCCAAACATCTGATGATCTTCAGGTCTAGAATTCAGTCACATAATTTAAAAATGGAAGGTAAGGCGCACAAATTTCATGACCCCCCCCAAAAAATTAGTCACATGCTGTTGTATCATTTCATGTGCACCAGAGGCTGCTAAGACAGGTAAATCAATAAGTGAAAAATTCTCAATATAAAATTTTATAAAACACAAAAGCTTTTCCTCCACAGGTCTATAATTTTTAAAAATTTTCTGAAATGTAGTACCTTTTAAGGAGAACTCTCAAAGCGGTTTTAACAAGATTAGCAAACATATTTGCCCACATGCTAGAGAATGAAATTAGAGATTTTCAGAATGGACAGCTGACTTCATACAAGGTGAAAGACATTATCCAAAGCACAACTGTACTGTCTCCCTCTACTGGCAGGAGGGGATCTATCTACACTAAGGTGTCTAAGAACAACAACAAATAGAGATACCAAGAGAATCTCCTTAATTATCCTATCACTAAATGGCCTATCCTTCCGCCAAAAAACCCATACACATTTCCCCTTACTAACCTAATTCTTTCCAACTATGAACTAATACACTTCTTAAAAATCCAACAGATACTCACTTGAGCAGTAAGCAGAGTTGTTAAGGATACATCTGCTCGCTCTTCAGTGATATAGGTCCTTGGTTTTCCTTCCCAAAGTGCACAATCTTCCAGGTCCATTAGCTTCACTTGGGATTTAGACAAGCCTGGTGGGCGAGTTCCCTGCTGCTGTTGCTGCTGTTGGTGGTGTGCCTGCCGCAAACTAATTTGCTTTGGAAATGTATTTTCATCTAAAGTTGGTACAACAAAGTTATTCACCTGATTTTCTGAGATGGTACTTGAAGCATTCTTGGCAACCTTATCTCCTGGAACCACTTGAGTGTGTTTCTGCTTTGGTGAAACAGGGTAGGGTAAAATGGATTTATAAGATGATTTAGTTCGGCCACCAAAAGTTGCCTGTTTGTTTTGAGACTTTGCCTTTCGAGAGGCAGGGGGCACAGAATGAGGCTTCAAAGAGTAAGAGGTAGAAGGGGAAATGGTAGATTGCTTCTTTAGTACGCTGTCAAGTGTTCGTACATAGCTGGTACTCTTGGTGGGAAGCTGGTATACCACAGGAGATGTAGGAGCATTAGAAGAGAAACCCATACTAGTTTCCATCAGTTTGCCTTCATTTTCCAAGTACTCATCTAGTTTATCACTGCAGAAAGCAGAACGGTTTTTCAGTGGACCTTCTGAATTTCCACCTAGAAATAAAGAGATGCAGATACTTAAAGAAATATATGGCAGATCTTTAGAAAAATAAACTAAAAAATGCTAAGAGCATTAAGTTTTAAGCTACTGAATCTTCTCAACTGTCCTTACTCTTCTAAACATAGGAAAAAAATATACTATTAATAAACCAAGTGAAGAGATGGAATCATACATTTATTACATTAAAACCATTGTCTAAAACCATCTCATTACATATATTTACATTAATTTTGGCGAAATACTAACAATAAATTAACATTAGGTTAACAGTCTACAACTTTGACAACTTATGACCTTAGCAGAGAAACCACATTTAAGTAAAAACATAAGAACAAAAAATATACTTAAGTCAAACTTCAACAGAACACACCAAGAGATTATTTAGCAGATTATAGTACTTGGACTCTGATATAAAACACAAGGGAAGAGGTGAGGGCACAAAAAGGGAAGTATAAAATTTAGTTTTTAAGGAATGAAAAAGCAAACGTAGTAGACAGACAAGCATATAACACTGTGGAGAGATTCAAAGATGAGAAAGACTATTTTGGATACATGATAAATTTATCTGGCTAGAATGTAAACCACAAATAACTACAATGGGAAAAGCACTAAGAAAGGAGACCAACTGGCACACAGTCAAAATGTTTGGGTTAGAAGTTTTCCTTGGACTATAATGCTCTCAGGAATCACTCTGAATCTCTAAAGTATACAGTTCTGAAATAATACTTGAGAATGATGATTATGGTAACTGCAGGTGCCTCAGTCCGTCAAGCATTCAACTCTTGATTTTGACTCAGGTCATGATCTTAGGGTTGTGAGATGATGCCCCGCATCAACCTCCGTGCTGGGCATGGAATCTGCTTAAGATTCTCTCTCTCTCTCCCTCTACACCCCGCCCCCCAAAAACCCTAAAAAATGAAAATTAAAAAAATAACTGTAGAAGTAACAGAAAAGCAGTACAATTAAAAAGAGGGTACAGGTTGGGGAGGGTATATGCTATAGTGAGTGCTGTGAAATGTGTAAGCCTGATGTTTCACAGACCTGTACCCTGGGGCAAACAGTACATTATATGTTAATAAAAAATAAAATTAATAATAGTAATAATAATAATAAAACAAAAAATTAAAAAAATTAAAATTTTTTTAAAATTTAAAAAATAAAACATAAAATAAAATAAAATAGAAGAGGTGCATGGATTATTTAAGCCTGACATGGTTAGGGATATGGAACATAAGGAATGAACAGACATTAGCAAGACAATTTATTTCCCCTGTATTTTAAAGTATATAAAGAAAAGATGAAGAAAAACAACCAAATCTTACTTTTAACAAAAGACTTTTTGGCCACCTGTTTCAGAACACATTTACAATTTTCTAAAAAGCTGATTACCTTCACTCCTAGATGCAGAAGCACTATGAAACTTTCCCCTCCATCCCTTGATTTTGGTGAAGTCATTGGTCTTCCCTGTCCTAGAAACAAAGGGAAACCCAGCATCTATAAAAGAAAAAGTAAAAGAGATTATCAAAATTCAAGTCAAGTAATATTTAGTATCTAATTAGTTACTAAAACTTAATCACAAAAAAACCCCAATCTAAACAATCTAAAACAATCATTAAGACTATGCCACTAGGCAAAAACAATCTACCTCAGAATATCCTATATGTCTCTAACAAAGGCAGTTTTTTACTTATATCACAACTTTGACTTTACAAATGCCACACACTCACCAGGAGAGGCAGGGTTGGTTCCGGTAAGGTTCCAGAAAGGAAAGCTAGTGGCTGGAGCCAAAGGTAGCTGTACTCCCAAATATTTAAGATCAATGCTCATTGTCGGATCCACTGAATTCAATTTTAAGCCCACTACAAGGAAAAAGAAACACAAATTACATTCTTTTTTTAAACTTCTGAGGTGTGAGGAGAGGGTAAAATGGGACTGAAAAGCAGAAATGAAATAAAAATAAAAAGTAGGAGACAGACTTTAAGGTGACCCCATGATCCTCACCTCTTAATACTACATATTTCTGTACTCCTCTCTCCTCCCCCTCCCTTAAGTGCAGATAGGACCTTTGTTTTATTTCTAACATACAAAAAGTGGCAAAAGGGATGGGATGTACATGATTTGGTGTTTATGAAACTATGGGTGCATGTATCACCCATCTTGCTAAAGCTGCAAGGATATAAATTCTGCCAACAACCTGAGGGGAACTGGAAGCAGAATCCTCCCAAGTCAAGCCTCTGAGGAGAAACCAGACCTGACATTTGACTGAAGCACTGTGAGACACTAAGCGGAGGACCTAGTTAAGCCATGCCCAAACTCCCGATCAAAAGTAAATGAAACAGTATGTCTTAAGTTTACAGTAATTTGTTAAGCAACAATAGAAAACTAATACATAAACATAGCAGAATTAAGATCCTTTGTGATCCAGAGACTTTCTAGGACTTTTAATACAAATCTGCCATTGACTAAAGCTTCTGGCCTGAATATGGTTTCTCATTCCCTAGTAATCCATTAGTGTTGTTTATGGTTAACTGAGCCTATAAATATTATAACTTATTTGTAGATTAAGATTAACTTGGGGGGACGCCTGGGTGGCTCAGTTGGTTAAGCGGCTGCCTTCGGCTCAGGTCATGATCCCAGCGTCCTGGGATCGAGTCCCACATCGGGCTCCTTGCTCGGCCGGGAGCCTGCTTCTGCCTCTGCCTCTGCCTGCCACTCTGTCTGCCTGTGCTCGCTCACTCGCTCTCCCTCTCTGACAAATAAGTAAATTAAAAAAAAAAAAAAAAAGATTAATTTTGGGAAAATATTTACTCAACATATCCTTTTAGAGGCTTTGGTGAGTCCCCCCCTCCCTTAACATTTTATGACTGAGATTCGTCTATGCTGACAGATTTATCTCTGGACCATTTATTTTCACCACCATACACTACTCCAGATTATGAATATACAATACTGCCCAATTTATTCACCATTCCCCTACAGATGAGAACTAGGTTGTTTTCTAATTTTTTTTAAATTTTATTTTTGAGTACACACAACATTAAAATACCACTAACTATATTCTTTACACTGTACCTTGCATCCCTGTGACTTACTCATCCCTTAACTGAATGCCTGTATCTCCCAGCTCCCTTCACCCATTTCCGTTTGTTCCTACTTCTTTAAGATTTTATTTATTTATTTGAGAGACAGAGATCACAAGTAGGCAGAGAGAGAGAGGAGAAAGCAGGCTCCCCGCAGAGCAGAGAGCCCGATTTGGGGCTCGATCCCAGGACCCTGGGATCATAACCTGAGCCGAAGGCAGAGGCTTTAACCCACTGAGCCACCCAGGTGCCCCAGTTTTTTCCTACTTTTAACAATTACAGGCAATGCACCCATGTAATTATTGTGTACGAGAACGTGTATCACAGGGCACCTGGGTGGCTCAGTCCCTAAGCATCTGCCTTTGGGTCATGATCCCAGGGTCTTGGGATCAAGCCCCACATCCATCCAGCTCCCTGCTCACGGGAAGCATGCTTCTCCTTCTCTCCCTCCTTGTCAAATAAATAAATATAATCTTAAAAAAAAAAAAAAAAAAAAAAGATGATGTGTAAGAGCTTCTCTAGTGCATTTAGCTTTTCCTTGTAGCATTTAACCAGGAATGGAATTGCTATATAACAGGGCATATTCATCTTTCAAAAGTATTGGATTGTGAGTGCTCAACATACTTGTGGCTGCCCAAAATATTTGAACACCCTTTCCCTAGCTGTTACTTTTCTCCATTATAACCCCAACCTCTTCAAGGCAGGTGTTAGGAAAAACTCACTTTCTACCTTCCTTTGCAGTTTATGTGCAGACATGTAACACAGGTTTTGCCAATCAACTGTACCATGAAAGACTTCAATTTGGGAAAGAGTACCATGAAGGGATACTATGCAGAACTGTGTGAATGAGGGTGATGGTGTTTGGCCAAGTAAAGAATTTTTAGAGGGAGAAGTAACCAAGGTCCTAGCTGTATGCATACTGTATGCAGTGTCCATACTGAAAACGGTGGTGCTTGTCTAATGTTGTGGGACTGCTTGTATGAGCATTCAGTAAAAGTAATGTGGGCATCTTTCCCTACTGCAGAGTCCCACAGTGTGTTTTTCTGGCTTTTCAAGAGATTGTGTAAGTCATCTGATACTCTTTAATAAATTTATCTTCTATGTCATCTGTACAGTCTGATATTTACTACTAAAAAGGTTAATGATACACTTAGTTATTCTGAATACTTGTGTAATGGCACATAAAATGATAACTAGGGGTGCCTGGGTGGCTCAGTCAGTTAAGTGTCTGCCTTCGGCTTGGGTCATGATCCCAGGGTTCTGGGGCTGCCCCCGTCAGTCTCCCTGCTCAGTAGGGAGCCTGCCTCTCCCTCTGCTGCACCCCCTGCTTGTGCTTGTGCTCTGTCAAAGAAATAAACATCTTTTTTAAAAAGGTAATTATACAAAAAACTGAGATAAACCTGAGGCTGCTTTTAGCTAGAGGCAACCAGCTCTACAGTTATTAATTACCCTTTGTCAAGCCTGGCCATTTTGAGGAGATCACTATCTCAAGAGCCTATTATTGTCACACATCATGGATAGCCATGTGCAACAATGCACTAATTGGGAGTCTGCACTAAATAATGCCAAATTACTCTCAATTTATACTCCCTCCAGTAGTGCATAAGAGCTCTTGCTGATCCAATTTCTTTTCAACATTTAATGTCACCTGTTCCAATCTTTTGTTTAAATTTATATCCTATTATTCTTAAATTTGTATTTTTCTGTTACTAATGACCATCATCTACTTTGTGTTCACTCATCTGTGAATTACTGGCTTCAAATTATTGTGCAGGAAAGTGTTTAACTTAAATTTTAACAAAACTGAAGCCAAAAGGAGTTCAAAGTATTAAGTATTCTATTAATAGGTATCAGAAGTCTTAGGTACAGGTTTTTAATAAAAGGCTTACATAATACTCATCGCCTGAAAGGTGAAGGCATTAGACAGGTTATGAGCCACAAACTCTTACAGCTAATTTGTGTATCCTCCACAAAGAACTTACCTTGACAAAGGAGATCACTGATTCACTATGCTGTTTTAGTATGTAAGCCCAATTCTTTAAATATTTTATCTTATTTTTATTTAAGTACATGGTATGATTCCTATTAACATCAATAAAACATTCTTTCCAGGGGCACCTCGCAGGCTTAGTAGGTTGAGTATGCAACTCCTGATCTGGGGGTTATGAGCTCAATTCCCACACTGGGTCTAGAGATTGCTTAAAAATAAAATCAGATTTGTTTTTTTTTTTTTTAAGATTTTATTTACTTCTTTGAGAAAGAGAGAGAGAAAGAACATCAACAGGTGGAAGGCAGAGGGACAAGCAGATTCCCCACTGAGTGGGGAGTCCCAAACGGTGCTCAATCCCAGGACTATGAGATCATACCTGAGCTAAAGTCAGACACTTAACCAACTGAGCCACCCATGTGCCCCGGTCTGAGAGACTGAGAGAGAGGGCATGCACATGAGCAGCGGGAGGGACAGAGGGAGAGAATCAGACATCCCCCCACCCTACAAGTGTGAAGTTTTGACTTGATCCCAGGACTCTGAGGATAATGACCTAAACAAAAACAAAACAAAACAAAAACAAAAACCAAGACTCGGCTTCTTCTTCTTTTTTTTTTTTAATTTTTATTTTTTATAAACAAATTTTTAACCCCAGGGGTACATGTCTGTGAATCGCCAGGTTTACACACTTCACAGCACTAACCATAGCACATACCCTCCCCAGTGTCCATTACCCCACCCACCTTTCCCGGCCCCCTCCCCCCAGCAACCCTCAGTTTGTTTTGTGAGATTAAGAGTCACTTATGGTTTGTCTCCCTCCCAATCCCATCTTGTTTCTTTTCTTCTTT